>JAOUWY010000075.1:14603329-14614215 GCA_025728095.1 Prietella phreatophila
TATATATAAAAAAGAGTTTAAAAAAATTGTCTGCAACAGTTGTCAAGAATTGGAAGCAAGAACATAGTGTCCAGTGCACAGAAAAAATCACAGTTTCAGAATTGCACAGTTTAGTTGATCCAAGGGGTTGTCAAGTTTCACAATCAGCGATTAATCTCCACTTCCATAAGAGAAAGTTGATTAGATTGACCAATTGCAACTCCATTGGAGATCATTGGAACTACAACTGTCATTTAGACCATTTAGTGATAATGGGACCAAATACAAGGAAAGTGTTGATAGAATCATAAATTCTGCTGAAAACACTCAAAGGAAAGTGCTAACTGTCCTCTTCTCTATATATGAGTACAGATGCCCAAATGGTTTGTGTTACTCTATTCGACAGGGGGAGAAAATAATGTCAACTATCCCACCCAGAGGGCATGGCTGATTATGGTGTCTTGGTCTTCCAGCCATGCATATCTGTGGCGTCGTCAGGATTCCATCTCACAATCTTGTTACAGTAATGTTCGATTTTTGTTGTTGTGCCACACTGGTGTAAATTCTACTATTTTTGCCCAAAACCTGGTTGTTTCTGGCACAAGATTACGATGTGGCTGTGGAAGTATAATGCTAAAGCACCTGTCTCATAAACAGGAGATCCTAGGTTCAAATCCCAGCAGAGCCTGATGCAGGACTCTTCTCTTATATAATAGAAGTATTTACCAAAAAATAACCAAATATCAATAAGGAGGTATTGTTAAATACAAACACCTCCCATCAACGGCAAGTGAACAGTGTATTAAAAAAATTAATACAAAAGACTTTTCAGAAAATATTCGTGATGTGGCATGGTTAATTAGTGTAGGTAGACTAGCTGTTTGGTATGTGGTTTAATGGAGTTGTTTCGTGAAAGAATGTCCTTTATATAACTGTAAAGAGTATGAAACCATTGTCCACCTTTTAATGCACTGCTCACGCTCACTGGAGATATGGTAAGCAAATGAAAAACATAGAACGGGTTATAAATACATGTGAGAAAACGATAATGTACGGAATTTTTTAACAAAAACTTGCAAAAAAAGTCAAAGAATTTAACTAGTTTGTTATATGTATCAATAACTACAAAATCTTGAAAACAAGGTGTAAAATGATTATTAATCAGTGCCATATCCCCACTGAGATGGTTTTTAAACAGATAGTGAGTGAATTATAAAGACTAAAGACAATCGATAGAAGAACAAAAAAATAAACACCCATGTGCTTTATTGAGTTTGTGACGAGATGTGAAGTGTAAATATGTTGTAAATTGATGTGAATATATACGTGTTGCATCGAACTGCTGAGCTATGTATATTTATATCTTGCAAAAGTAGACAATGATTTATAATGTATTGCTTAAATGCATAAATGTAAACAATGGATCACAATAGCTTTTGTATACTGAAATAATTTTTATATAATGAATTTGTGAAATTATTCAATAAAGCTTGATTTACAAAAACAGAAGGATGATTCAGTAAGATCAAAAACTCAAATATACATATAAATCAATGCAGAAATGGCTGCATAAAAACAAAAATATTGTTTTTTTTGGACCTTAGTGTCTGAACTTGAGCCCTATCACATTGGCTGAATTAAAGAGTGTCCACATGCCCAAACCTAAAAATATAAAGTATCCTAAAATGTTGTTCACAGAGGTGTGGTCCAAGATTTGACCTGTTTCTGTTTTTTTCTCCAACTCTGTTAGACATTAAATGAGGAACCTTTATCCAGTTTTTTTAGTCATGCAGTTGTCCAGAGGTCACTACATTTTTGGAGAATCAAGTGATCTGAAGACAAATGTTTAAAATGTTCATATGTTTAAAACATTACTCACTGTGTGATATTCACCACCACTCCAGGATCTGTTAACAAACCAGCCTGGACTTTATTCCATTTTCAGTCATTTCATGCTGTACTAACATACCAAAACTTCTTAATGCTGTAAATCATTAGGGTCTCCTGGTGCTTATTTTCCATCTATCTCCTGCAGAGAGGAACAATGATATGGAATAAATCAAGAAGTTCTGCTGATAAGACTGGGATTGGAGGAATGAAGGCACTGGCGAGAGAGAGCCCTGCTCCCTTTCTATAGTCCTTACCGAGCAAGCACAGTCAGTGCACAGACATGGACATTGTTCTTTTTATGATTTAATTTCACTATTGCCCAGGGTCAAAAACAGAAAAGCAAAACACTCTGTTGTGTATCCATATTAAAATAAAAACATTTCAACAAGAGACTGGCGCCACCCTGCCCTAATCCCAAATTCAGCCTCCCATTATATGGTTTGATTTGGAGATATGACAATCATGTGTGTACAGAGGGGAAAATCAATGTGCCACAGCCATTGTGGGACCACTTGTTGGTGTGGGCACACACACAGGTAGTAACTGGATATCCAGGTGTTGCATGCAGCACAAAAATGCTACGGGAGTGCTTGAGGTGGTCCATATTTGCAGTTTAAATCAAAATTATTCAACCTCCCATTGCAAATCAGGTTTATTGTAAAAATATACAGACCTTCAGCTGTTTGAAGGTCCAATGATGCCCAAGCTTCAGCTTCCTTACAGATTGCATGATGTTTTCTCCTAGGATTTCCTGATACGTCAATGAATCCATCTTGCCTTCCACATGCTGCAGGTTTCCAGTGCCAGAGGATACAGATCAGCCCCAGAACATAACTGAGCTACCACCATGCTTGACTGTTCTTTCTTCATTCTTCTTCCTCCAGACATACAGCTGATCCATCATGCTGAAAAGTTCCAGTTTTGTTTCATTGCTAGACAGAACAGAATCAGCAAACTTCTGTGGCTTATTTATATGATTTTGAGCTGACTTTTCTTATGCTTTTGGGTCAGTAGTGGTGTACGTCTTGGAGTTCTGGCATGGAAACCTTCTACATTTAGTATACACCTTATTCTGCTCACAGAAACCTCAGTACCTGTCACCACCAAGCATGCTGCAGGTCTTTTGCAGTCACTCGAGGGTTTTTTACAACCTGCCTTATAAGAAATCTGATTGCAGCCATTGAAAGCTTCTTTTTTCTGCCCCTAGCCAGTTCAGGTATTTCATGTGTTCCAGCTCAAGCACACCTGGTGCAACTAATGAAGCCCTTAGTGCCATTGTGAGGGATTCTATTCAGGTGGTTGAATAATTTTGAAACTGGAGAAGTCATTATAAGTTGCAGTTGAATTTGGAGAAACCACTTGAAACATTCGTTGTGTTGAACTATTTCAATTGCTTTTGTTTGATTTGCTCATTGCAAACAGCTGTCTGTACATTTAGACAATAAACCTGATTTGCAATGGGGGTTGAATAATTTTGATTGCAACTGTATTATCTTTGTTTTTAATGACTTCGTTTTAAATACTCTTAAATTGGAATATATAACCAAGAATATGTACTGTATAAGTGAACTGAGAAATGTATTATTAAGTGTGGACTGGCATCCTTGTTTCCTCCTTGCCAGTGTTACCGGGATTGTCAGATCAAACACTTACTGAAGACGGATAAATGAATGGATGTTTAATTAATTGAGAAATGTTACAAATGACACTATTGTATTGGTGCATTCAGATCTAATCAGAAAAGGAATACGGTTAAGACTAGTGCTGTCTCTTTTATCTATATTCTTAATGAGATTACCCTCCAAGTGTGCCTGCTTTCAATAAAGCACTCGTTTGGAGTCTCATTAGGTTCTAAGAGAAAGAGTTTAGCCATTTAATTGATATTTTGTATTATTTTGTTTGGTTTCTGGCAATAATAGTGATTATGTAGATATAATCACTAGAGTTTACTCTAATTAAAATAAAATCTGGCAGCTTACTTTGCTATTGTGCGTGGTGAATTTAGTCTCATTGCACTGAATATGTCTTTTAGTCTTGTTGAACCGTTCACAAAATTACTTTTTGAGTTGTGGGAATTGGAACTGAAACTCAGCTATATGTATATAGAACTCAAAGTTTTTACTTTTAAAAATTGCATGAGCAAGTCATACATGAATGAAAATCAAGAGAACTGTGAATCGGGTGAGTGCTGCCAAAGTCCTTAAAGTAAGTCTGTCCACTCAGCGGCCATCTTGGTAGCGCTCCCGGGCAGCTATTTACAGTCAAGTTGAAATAGCTGATACAATTGGACAAAAATATCAAGATAATGTGTGCTCGCTGGTTCCAATACAATAAAAAACAAAACATTTTTCAGGTTTCCCCAGCTTCTGTGCATGTTTTTTTTCTTCTTATATCAAGATGATGATTATCTCTTTTTCTGTGGGACAGTACTTTCTTAATACAGCCACCATGTTGAGCTATACCACATTGCTTCATTCATATTTTAAACAGTGATCTATCTCTACTCAAACTGTCTCTAGTCAAGGCGAATGCTGAGATACACATAGTGTAAATAAAATTTCAAGGTTTTTGCTTATTAAGGTGGTTTCTTTTTTGTGTGTAGACTTGCTTTTGACTAGGATTAAAAAACAAAACAAAACGAGGAAAAAAAAAAACTATCTGTTGACAAATCATCCTCCACCAGTGGCTGTGACTCTTAGCTTGGGGAGTCATTGGCAGGAAGGTGGTAGCAATCTGTTTCCAGTGGCAGTGTTGTCCTTAATCTGTCCTCGACAGCCTGCCACAGATCTGGCAGCACGTACTGATTTTTCTCTTACGTAAAAGCTAATAGATAGGAGCTGCGTGAGAGGTGGTTGAGCTGAATTACTACACCCTGCCTACTGACCTCCCTCTCTTTTCGCTCCTGGCCTGAGATGCTTCATCTAAACAATAATAAAGCACTCTCTCTACAGTCTCCAGAGTGCCTCAATGCTTCCAATTTCCTGCCATGCTGCTTTAAAACTGCTGTGTTTACATTTGATTTGCTTGGGTAAGGTAATCTTCTCTTATATTTGGTAATGTGTCAATTTAGTTGACACACTAATCCTGTAGTCAAGATCTTATCTCCTATATGATAACCAATGAAGTGTTCTCTTGGTTGAATTGACAGGATGGATGCAGTTCCTCCTGTGTCACCGCTGAATGAAATGGATGCAGGTAAGCAACCATTTTCATGGTATGTGTGTGTGTGTGTGTGTGTGTGTGTGTGTGTGTGTGTGTGTGTGTGAGAGACACTCCCCTGTGGGTTCTGGAGACTTAGCACAGGAAATAGTTTTCGTGTTGCTACATATGCAGCAGAGAGAGGACGCTACGCCAAGGAACGAGCAAACAGGCTGGTGCATTACCTTGGCATGCATTGAGCAGTCTGGAGGGAAAGAGAAGGGGGAAAAAAAAGAGTATGATTGCATCTGACAAGCTCTCTGCACCACCTCTACACCTTTCACTCTACAATCTGTCCCAGCTGAGCGATTGGTGATGCTCAAGTAGCAGGAAGGTTTGATGAGCACCCATATCTCAGAAAGAGAGAGACTGAAAGAGCAAAGGAGAAGATGTGTCCTCCCTTAATCAAGTTCGCCCCAGTGCACACCCCAAATAACACATCTCCAGGCGGGTGCCTCCGTAGCCATCTGTAAGGCAAGGAGGGGCCTGAGGACACCCATCACAGACCTGGTGCAAACTGGCAGCTGAGACCAGGGCTGGTGCTTACATGTCTTTCCATTGCAGGTGAGAACCTAGAAGAACTCAAGGTAAAAGTGAAGATGGCATGGTTCAGACAAAGGTGGCGATAATATTTGAACTAAAGGTTTGATTACACAGAGGGGGGAGAAATGAGAGGGAGGAGTTTGACTTTTTGTTTTCTCGTAGCTCTCATCCAATCATCAACCCCTGTGACATCTTTGTTTTTGGCAGAGGGGTTAAAACCTCATGCCAAGCGCCAACACAGCATGATAAGGTACTGGCCCACTCCTGCTCCTGTTGCCCCTCCTGATTCAGATGTCATTTGTGTTTTCTGCCTGGATCAAAGGCAGGTCACGTTAATTAGCAGATTTCACACTCCTCTGCTGCCAACCACCCTCTCGTCTCCCCCCTCTCAGATGCGATGTCACCAGGCCATGAGACATGTTAATCATGGGGAGATGCCTCTGTGAAGAGCACCGGCCAGTAAGTCTGCTTTGTGTATGTTGTAGGCCAAGGTCATAATCAGGATTCCAGACGACAGCGTCCTTCAGGGTTTTTTTTATTAATTTCTTTTTTACTACACCTTCTTCTGACAATTGCAAAGCTTTCATATGGACATTACATGGGATTACACAACAGTTCACTATCATTACATACATAACAACTTCCATAGTATTCTGTATGTTTGGGTTTTCATCGTTAATTGCATTGTGTAGCTAAAGACACGTTTCTAGAAGATTCGGACTTAATCCTGCATTTCAGACTTTTCCATCCATCTGGCTGCCTCTTCAGGTTTGATGGCAATGAGGCTTAAAAGTGCCTCTTTGATCCACACCTGGGGTTCGACTCCACCAGTGAGACTGGGAAAACCGCCACTGTTGCTGAGGATGGGTCCTGGAGACTGGCCCAAGGCTCTGAAGTGCGGGGACACTTTAGAGCTCTCACTCAATCCAATCTTCTTGGCTGAGAGCAAACACATTTGTCTCCTTGTGCATGTCAATGCCCCACCACTTGGTATGATGTTAATCGCTCAGCATTAGCTCCACGTTGTGTCCCGTGCATAAACAATCAGTACAAGGACGAAGTAGAGGACACACAGGCACTTGTGTGACACATAGAACCCACAGAAACATGTAGGTATATAGAGACCTTTTTTCTTTCTTTTCTTTTTTTTTAAAGCGTTTGAAACAATGAATCAGGTATTTATGTTAATTTGTAGGATTTAAAAAATACTATCTTGGACTATACTATGTTTTAATTTTAGTGCAAAGTGGTTTTGTTTCAATCACTTATCCCTGAATACTACAGAGATTCGGGCATGCTCTTCTAACTCTAGTCAAATAACCACACACATAAGAGGTGCTGTGCTAAATGCCACTGCAAAACACACTTGCAATACATCTGACATTGATGTTCAATTTACTAAAACTTTTGCAAATAACATAGGTTGCACATCACACTAAATGCATTCTACATGAGCTGCAAATTGTCGTTTTGAAAGAAGAAATGGTCAACTGTCAAAAAAACAACAACCGTGCATTGGCAGCCTAAAAATATTCCAAATCTGTCAGAAAAGTGTATCAATGTCTACTACTCCAAGGCAGCCCTATGCTCCCAGAGCTTAGTAAACTGAACGGAATGTGTAATGAGCTGCATTTCCAATTTCTCGAAAGCTTTTTGCACAAATGTTCCCTTTTTTGTTACATGTTCTATCTACTGCCTCTGCTATTGAATAAAAGCATTACATTGCAAGTCATCTCTGTGGTCTCACCACGTTCAATTTGTGCTCCTCAGCATCGAGTGTAATTCAGTTAGAACAAAAGATACTCGCTTCAGATATTGCTACAACAGAATTTAAGTCTTTAAAGTCTAAAGTCAAATTTACAACTAATAAGATCCTCTCATTGAGGTTTCTTTATTTTTTTATTATTTTTTTTGCCTAATCTTTATTGATCTCTCATTTTGATTTGATTCTCAAATTTACCCCAGTCAATGCTCAAATCAATGCTATGACTTGCCGGTCATTCTGCTAGTGGAAAAGGTGTCAGAAGCCCTTCAGGGCTAATCCATGAAATATGCCATCTCCGAGTGCATGGGCATCCAAAATAATAGGGTTGAGGTGGATCCACTCCTGGGCTGGTGAGAACAAAGGGGCTGAAATCAGGAGAAAAAGAGAAAGAAGCTCTACTGGGAGCCTGGAGCTCAGTAAGCCTTAATTCCCCAGAAAGCTGTGATTCCTTTTAGATTTGGATTACCTTGCTGTCAGAGTCAGGGCGCAGACTTGCCCTGTAACTTCATTAGGCATTAATCTCCATACGGCGGCTGCAGGAGGGGCACAAAGCTCCCAGCTATCTGGCCCTAGGTCCAGGTGTATCAGCGTGGCAATTAAGAAAGGCAATTAGAGCCCATTCGCTTCTTCAGGCTACAGGAAAGAGATAAGCTGTAAGCTCAGACTTTATTGGATCATTGTCTCTGTTAAAACAGAAAACAGTGAAGCAGAAAAAAAGCACACAACTGAACAAGATAAGCCTTCAGACCAAAATTACGAGGTAAAAAGCTAAGAAGTTGTTCATCTTTTAGAAGATCTAAAGAAACAAGCACATTGAACAGCTATTCAAAGTAAAAAAAAAGTGCTTCAAAAAGATGAACCTTTTTACACAAAAAAAGAATGTTATTTCACCCAATTACTTCCTTTTGTGTATGCAACCAAAAGAGATTGCCCGGATTACTATAAACCAATTAATTACTTCTTTTATTGATAGCACAGCAACTACACTTATATGGGGATATAGCGACTGCATTACATGTAGAGATCAGAATTTGTTTTGCACGGCAAAAGTGTTGCTATCTCACAGCTCCAGGGTTCCAGGTTCAATCCTGAGCTTGGGTTACTGTCTAAAAACTGGCAGTAGGTGGACTGGCAATGTTAAATTGACCCTAGTGAATGATCTTGTGAACATGTGTGCAGGATGCCCTGCGATGAATTGTTTTCCCATCCAGGGTGTATTCCCAGTGTTCTCACACCCAGTGTTCCCAGGATAGACTCCAAATACACCACAATCCTGACGAGGATAAGCAGTGGAATAAATTAGAATCTCTGGTTTTAACCAAGGGAAAAAAATTATGTGTTGTTAAGGAAATTATGTCCTGACACAGCACTGAACTCACTCTGTGGTGTTTGTAGTTCTATGTTCACAAACTGCCAATTAGATAATGGAACAATTTTTTTTTTCTTTCCTGGCTTCTCCCACTTCCCTTGCCATTTACAGCATGGGAAATTACCTCAATGAGTTCTACTCTTTCCATTGTTTTGCTTAGAGGCCCACATGCAGCCTGAAATCGTCTTGTTTGCTGAGGAGGTGAATGGGATGAGTTATTCAGTGCAGAGTCAGCCAAGGGCACAGTGGACTCCAGAAAGGACAGCCGGATAATGCAAGTGTTTGTACTTGTGTGTGTCTGTGTGGTGGAAACCAGGCCAACTGTCATAAAAGTGCTGGCGGCCAGACTTGATGGTCTGTCATGGTGGCTCTTCCTCATTCCCCAGTCATGTGATAACATACAAAAAGCCTCTCACAGGCCACTCCGGGGGCATCAGGCTGGCATATTGGGCTTACATTTGTCTGCATCTCTGCTGGAAGCTTCTGAGTCCCATCATCCACATGATACGCTTCTGTCGCTATGGGAGACTTCCTGTGGCATTTGTTACTGAAATGCAAAGGACAGCAGGTCCTATGGCAATGCATTCTGTTTTTTGCTATCTTACTCCCTGTACATTTTTGTTTCATCTAGTTTCTGTGGAGAATCTGAAGTTTCAGCTGAGTACAAAATGAAATCCTGTGAAATCTGGGGTAAAGATTATGACTATAAAAGGAAGCTTTGGAAGGCTGGTGCTCTGTGTCACACCATTCACCACAGATGGAATGTGTGTTTTCTGCAGGCAGTAAGTGAAAGAGCTACAACTCATGACCGCCCTCCCCACAAGTCCACACCTGTGACCACAACAATGCAGACCTTGAGAAAAAGGAAATGTGTTTTGGTCAGCACCGCTGAGAAAACGTGCGCATGTATGTGTGTCACTCTCAGCTTCCTTTTCCTTTTCCCTCTCAGGCCTGATATCACAGGAAAAACACAGGATGAAATACAAAACTGCCTGCCTCTTTTTTGCTTTCTCTATATACTTTTTCTGTCTTGCGGTTTAAAGAAAAACGCTCTTTGTTTCTCTCAGTACTTTGACTCATAGAACAGAGCAGTCTTCACTAGCAAAGTAACCAAGCATTGAACTTACACATGTGGGTCTGGTCTGCATTTTTACGCATGCATGTGATTTGTGTTTTTCATTATTCAGCAAATTAATAACCAAAAAAAACAAAAACGAAGGGTTTCCGTTTTGTGCAAATATTTGTCAGGAATGTTTGCTTACGAGTGGAGGAGGAAATAACTTTCCTTTCAAGTAGGCCTTCAAAGACCATAATAACACATGAGACCTGACTCATACAACATCATTCAACATCTCCATGCTCAATGGGTCCTCTCAAAAATAAGACATAAAACTGCATTAGTCCTATGGTTGCTTCACATGCGTCATGATTTTTAGATAGAGGAGTTTTTATATAATCATTATGAGACCTGACAGTTTGACACTAGTTCCTACTGTTTGTTGGGAAAAGGGAAAGATACAAGATGTGCAATATTTGAGGATTCTTCATAGCAGCATAGTTTTAAGTGTCATATATACAGTATATCGATGGAGTATTGCATTACAGTATTTTACAAGGAACAGTTGCCGACAAATTCAAGCCAATTGAGGAGATGATAGAGTCAGTCAGCAGAAAAGACAGCTTCAACAATAAAGCTGCAATGATCTGAGGATATGGACTGACAGACTCAGATACTCCTGAGCCCATGCACTGATGGTGGGGGTGACATGTGCAGAGATAGTGAGGGGTAAGAAACAAGAGGCTGGGATTTGAGATAAGCTTCCTAGAACCTCTTCAGATGTGCATGTGTTTTTGCTGAAAAATTTAAGAATACTCCAGCTGCTGTCCGATAAAGACTTCGAGCGACAGGAAAGTGTTTCAGCAGTCCGCAGATAGGAATATAATGGGCAGGTATTGACTACTTGCAAATAACTGGAGTGGCCTGTCAGCATCACTGGGAACGTAATAGTCTTAGAGGATTTAGTCATAATGTTCTGATACAATCAAAACTCGATTAGAGGTATTGAAAGACATGATGAGGGTCAGAGGGATTTGTTGATTGCATTTGTTACATGCCTCAAGCGGACTTGGAAATCTCAAAAA
>JAOUWY010000075.1:14712736-14728583 GCA_025728095.1 Prietella phreatophila
CACACACACACACACACACACACACACACACACACACACACACACACACACACACACACACACACACACATTCTGAACTGAACACCATCCCACTCCCCTCAAAATTTTTGCCCATTTCTAAATTTACTACCTAAGTAACTACTTTTGCTGCTGTACTTTTGCCACTTACTTAAATAAAAAATTATGATTTATTTCCCGTCTCTATTATACACTTTATCTGGCTGCTACCACAGTATCTGCTATGTGCACATGTGGTATAAGCTAATCTACTGAATATTTTTTTTGCACTACCTGTTATATCAGACACTATCACACTAAAACTGTGCACTGCTCAGTGTTACACTGTCACTTACTGTGCCTACTGTCTCATTTTAGTTGTACTGCGCTGCGTTTTAGTTCACGTGCACTTTAAGTAGAAATGTGTAGATCTTATTTAGTTCTGTGTCGTCTCCTGTGGTTAGTGTGTTGTTTTATGTCACACTATGGTCCTAGTGGACCGTTGTTTCGTTTCACTGTGTACTGTACCAGCTGTATATGGTTGAAATGACAATAAAACCACTTGAACTTGACTTGATACAGTACCTTAATATAAAGATTATTCTGTATCTTAGTATAAGTATACAGAAACAGACACAATTATTATGCACATGCAGTCTACATACTCAACACAGCACTCCTGATCCTTTGCATTCTTTATACCTCTTTCATATGTTCAGATGCAAACCTCTGCATCAATCATTCCACCCACACACACACACACACACACACACACACACACACATATGCATATACACAGGGATTCTCGCAGTTTGCTACAGTGTCACAAAGAGCACAGCTAATTAAAGAGGAGGAATGAAAACACAACCACCACATGTTGTGCAAACACAAAGCCGGTTCTCTTCACATCAGCTCTCAAGCAAGATACCTGAGTGCAGTCTCTGAGTGAGCTCACTGTGCATTGTAGATTTTACTGTCATTGTCACTTTCTATCATTATAGTGGACCAGAAAGCAAGATTTCCAAGCATAGCTGCAGCATTTGGTTTGCCTATAAATATACATGATTGGTTGATGTATGCTATACAGATATTAGAGTTTGTAAACTCAGATATTCTATGACAAATTTAGAACGGTTCCTCAAAAGGTTGTTTGTTGCCCCTGGCTGAATTTCCTTCTCATTTTTGGGAAGTAAGGGGGTGTTGTCAGTGTTACATCTGCTGCCACATTTACACCTTCAATTTGGGAGCTTGTTGACAAAAGTGACTCTGACTCCCTGCTTGTCTTGATATATGCAGTACACGCGACAGTCACACAGGACAGAAAGTCTTGTGTTTGTGTCGAATGTGAACACAATTTACACTACATATTACATGAAAGTGCATCCGAATCGCTTCATCAGGCAAACAAATGCATCGCATTGTCAGAGTAATGATGTCTCTGCACGTCTTCCCCACCCGTTTCATTAATAAGACATATACAGAGAGGCAGAAGGGTTGCAGCGAGCTGAAGATTGCATGCGTTGTGCCAACAATGTAGTCAACAGCCACAGGCACTTTGAAGTGTCTTGCAGTGGTGTGTGGTAGTAAACTTCTGTCACTGGCAAGTGCCACATGTGCAAGAACCTGGAATGAAAAGAGGGGAAAATAATATAATGATAGTATTAATAATAGAAAACATAATTCAACTCAGTCTTGTGTTTTTGGAGTGTGTGGTGGTAAAATGGCAGAGATTTATTGTTGTTTATGGTGTTCATTAGATATAATGTAATGTGCTGCTGTTGTTCTTTCCTGCTTGTTTGGACTAGATGGCTGGTGTGTAAACATTCTGTTTACATACTTGTCAAGTAAATGTCTCACAGGCTTACCACACCTGTCAGGATTACTGCTGAGGTCATCACACAAGCCCTCCTGTTCTGATACCATAGCAATAGCTTTAAACTGGATATGAGAAAGAAACCTGTTATTCACCACATGGGAATTCATGCCATTGTGCAAGTGTACAATGGGGATTACTCACAACATCCTTGCCAGAGAAAATCTGCTGTGGACTGGAAAATTTCCAAAACTGTGGTAACTTATATTCTGAAGATGATAAAAAAAAATAAAAAAAAAATAAAATAAATCAGGTCTCTGTAGTAGAGTTCCATCAGTGTTCAACTGTGCAAACATCCTCTACTGAATTGAATTTATAATGCCCCTGATCGCTGAGTACATATTTGGAGAGAAAAACAGCCTTTAGTGTGTGATAGCACATGCAGGAGGAGCTGCAGACAGATGGTGTGTGAATGGGGGTCAGAAGCCTATGTGGAAAAGATTACCTTGTCAAAGAGAGTGGGGAGCGTGCAGCGTCCTCTTGTCGCTGATATAAACACGGGCGATGTTTGAACATCTGGCCTATGTCCGGACCTACAACAATCCGAAACACCCTCGAGTGAGAGTTTGCAACACAGAGCGGGACAGACTGGCTGAGTTCAGGATGCTTGTTTGAGTGGGCTTTGGAAGGCACACTTGCTCCAGAAGACACAACAGAAGATCAGGAAAGATGGGATGGCGGCAAGAATTTGCAGTTCAGTGCTCCCATCTGCCATCATTGGCAGTCTGAATCAGTTTTAAAGCCACCAAAAAGAAAAAAAAAACGAAAATAGAACTGAATATTGCAGCCAGCTAAAACATTAAAAGTGAAGTAGATCTCTGGAGATCTTTGCTTATTTCACATCATTGAAAGACAAAAGTCAGAGAGGGCTAAGGCATAGATATAGCTTCAAGCTTACAAACATAATGAGTTATCTTTTACTGAACAATAAAACCTACCAGTTAGATGATACACATTTCCAATAAATTGGCAATGACAATGGATGTAATATTTTTAATGAGCTTCTCAATTGTTCCCTCAACAGGATACACAATAGGACACCCCTTCCTCTGCAGCATACTGTGTGCAGTTCAGCTGTAAATTCTAATCAGAGAGACAGAGTGTGGCTACTGGGATACGGCATACTACATGTGAAAAACAACCTCAGCACCACTGACAAGAGCTTCACTCAATTTGTGTATTCTGATGGGCCCTCAAAGTTGCAGGAGACAAGTTTCTCTTCTTAATGACTGCTTTGTTTCTGAGCTCTGCTGAAGAGCATCAAAGGGATGTGGAGCAGGGAGACACATCTTTGTCTCTTCATTTTTTCTCATACCCCTCTCTGGTCCTGTTTCCTATTGTGTGATATTTTGGTTAAAAGTTGTAAAGAAAAGATTTTGACCCAAGTCGTGCTCTGGAATCTGCTTTGACCATTCACCTCAGTCTCTAAGATCTAATGCTTCTGAATGGCACATCTGAGAGTATCTGTGATATTTGAAGTTTGAAGTCTGATACGAATTTTACTTCTTTCCCTCACTTCTTCAAAAACAAGCGGTGCAATCTTGCTCGGAATGGGGTTCTGTTCTATTAAAGCAGATCTGCATTAGCATTAGTACTAAAATTTCTGGATACAGGTAGTTCTAATTAAAGCATTGAAGCAGTGGGACAGAAGGAGCTGTCCCCTGGATCTCTATTTTTAGATCAGAGTTTCTTTCTGCAGTATATGAACAACATTTTGCTGTACCATGGCTGTGCCCACATGCTGCTGGAGAAAGTGGCTAGATTCCATACCAAATCCCTTCATCATATCGATGAAGATGTCATCATCTGTGACTTCAGAATGGACAGTTCAACATCAAAATCAATGCTGACCATTACATCGCCACAGGCAAATTACGCTCTGACTCCGAGTGAGCCCAGTGTTTCAACAGCACAAACCTGAGCACTCCTTTAAATACAAGCACACAGATCCTTAAAATACAGCACTGCATTATATAAAAACACAACAGAGAGGTGTTTTAGATATAATTCCTCACATGGTATGCATGCTGATTGTCTCATCTAATTTGTATTTGTTTAGTCAGGTATGCAAATGCACCTCTCATTTCCCTGGCACATCTCAGGGGTGTGCAGAGGTGGGGGAATTTACCAGACGTAAAAGCTAACGCTTTCTCGCTGCTGGAGACTGCTGAGTGAATGTGGGCCTAATACATTTTTAAAGACATAGAAAATATTTTGTATACAGTACAGTACCAGCATGGACATTCCCACGGCTGTCAGAGGGTCACTGTTTGACCATTAAGAAGGAATTTGAACCATCATTTGATCAGCTATATGCTTGGATAGTATCCTGTTTCAACTGTATTGGAAACCACTTTGGATATAAGTGCAAAATGAATAAATATAAATATATTTTGGAATTTATTATGGAACTGAATATAGGAAAGGTTAATATAAACATGATTATATTGATTTTACATGATTTTGCCTTATAGTCGGAACTACTGGGCAATGTAAGGCAGTGGTAGCTCAGTGGGTACGATGCTGGACTACCAATTGGACGTTTGTGAGTTCAAACCCCAGCACTGCCAAGATGCCACTGTTGGGCCCTTGAGCAAGGCCCTTAACACTCAGATGTACAGATGAGATAAATGTAAGTCATTCTGGATAAATGTCATAAATGTAAACTATTATCAGAGCCCTGATGTTATAGAAAATGAATCAACAGCTTCTGATCAAATATATTTGATAATTCAACAGCGCTGTGTTGAATATACTATAGTACCTACTTTATCTGTTTATGTACTGGCTATGTTTATTGGCATTAAATATGTAGAAGAAAATGATTAGTTGCTGAGAGAAATTGCCCAGCCCTATTCTATTCTGCATTTTTGGTATTTGTCATATATTGTATTTGGCAGACGCCCTTATCCAGAGTGTCTTACAAACATTCTTATTCAGAGGAGGGTTAGTTGCTGCTGTTGACCTTGTGGGTGAGTGAAAACGTGATTGATAAGGTTCAACAGTCAGGGCTGGAGGATGTATTTATGGAGGTTGGGTTCAAACAGTCCTTGGCTGAATTGAAAGTGACTAGTCACGCGAAAGATGCAGGCACCATGTGGCACAATTGTGTCTGTCCTGCTGAAGTGTGATGAGGACGATGGCGGGGGGGCGTTTTGGGTTGCTGACAGAATCGAGCTTATGGGCATCAACTTTCTCTGAGGTCAGTATCCTGAAGAATGAGCTCAGTGAAGACAGGAGAATTGCAGGTAAGGTAAATTAAACCAGATCAAGTGAGGAGAAAAACTGGATGGATTTTAGTGGGTGGGGGTAACACCCAAGCAAAAGCTGAGGGTAACAAATCTATCTGGGTGTTTTATGAGACTCACATATCACCCTGCCTATATTATTTGCTCTTGAGCTACATTCGATATCTATTTTACTGGATTCGCCCCCATTTTCTCTTCACCTGGCCACATGAGTTACGACCCTGGCCTTGATTACAGCTCCCGCGATGGTGTAAACAGATGCAGTGGTCAGTGCCGGGGATCCACACACTCTGGAGTGTTTCCAGGGTGAACAAAAACCTACCCCTCGTGATGTGTTCGTAAATCTACGTTTTATGAGCTGAACTTGATGAAACCATTTCCCTTGACACCTTGTTTTTGCTGCATCTGATGTTGGTTTATTTCTCTTCAGCTGAGTGGTTTTATGGGTTGGTTTGGGCACTTGCTGACAGAAAGGCTGGTGAGGAGTAAAGGTTTTCTTATAGTGTGGTGCTGCTGGCTCGGATGACCAACCGACCTCTTTTTGATCTCTCTTTGGAAGCTGTTAGTTCTCTCTCACTCCTCTTGGCTTTTAGGCTCATCCTTCCCTGGTGTGTTGTAGGGGATGGGAAGTCAAACATAGAAAGCAGTGTTGCCAACATGTATGGTTTAGCTTAGCATTTATGGTTTTTGATTCTTTACTACAGTGATATGGGAGACACATGAAAACTGTGGTTTATCAGTGAAAGCACAGGTCAGACCAAATAAAAATTCACCTGGCAGAAATGCCAATTCACTGAAGCGGAAAGTAGTGGGACATATAAAACGGTCTTATGAGCCAATAGAAAACAACTGGATGAGCCAATAATTAAGTAGCGTTTACACTGTGCTTTTATCTTGCTATTTTCTTACTATCTCTTTGTGCACTTGGTGAGAAAAAATAGCTAGTGACTATTTTCATTTGTATATCAACATACAGGCTGTTCGATAATAAGAGCAGGGTGTCTTGTGTGTCACCATTTTTATAACCCTGCTTATGTTTTCATTTCATGTCAGTAATGAAAATGTAAAGACCATTTTTGTCACAGTCTGTGTACTGATGCTCAGATCTACAAATAAGCCAGTTATTTTACAATAAATATCTTTCATTACCATAGTAGACTGTGTATTATTATGTGCAACAAAATGTGGACAAGTAGACTACAGACCAAACATGCACTTTTCTTTATTTTGTAACAATTATATGAAGTAGGTGTAGACAGTCAGCATGATGTTTATAAATTGCAGTTAAATATGCGTTCAACTAATAATTTTGTATAATTTATGCTGTTATATATAAAACAATCCAGATATTGGTAATAAAAAAAAAAAAAAACTGTATTTTCTGTCTCCTTGTGACAATTTTCTTGTGAGAAGTCTTGGCATATTTCTAGAAAGAAAAAGCCATTTGAAACGATTTTGTGATTTCAAGATGATGAAATGAAGTTTGGGTTTTGACAAAGACAGATTTGAGGAGGTGGAAAGGAGAATGAGCAAGTATGAGAGTGGGGAGAAGGAGCAGTAGCAGCTTCGACTTGGCCACCTACTGTAAACATGCCTCTCAATGGGAGGCAATGCAAAAATATTCTAGATAGACAAAAATAACTAGGATACATGTCCAAAGAATGAGGAGAGGTAATCAGAGAGGGCAGCTCTCCCTGACAATGACCCAGAGATGTAAAATAATGATGTGTGTAATTTCATGCTGCTAGTTATCTGGACCACGGCTCTGTGTGTGTGTGTGTGTGTGTGTGTGTGTGTGTGTGTGTGTGTGTGTGTGTGTGTGTAAAAAGGGAGGTACTGCCTAAAGCTCAGACCCCAATGTCATCTGATCCAACCTCTATTCGCTCTATTCATCACGCCCCCTCTCTATATATCAGTATAACAGGAATTAATTGGACAGCCTGAACATGTTGGATCCACGCAGCTGGTCACTAGTTTCTCAACCTGATGATTGGATTAAAAAAAAGGATCAGAGGTCTAAACAGATTTATGGATATCAAAACTATATTATTTTTTGTATGTACTCATTTCCAATACCACTACAGTTCAATCATTCAGTACATACAGTATAGTGCACATGAAGTCTTATGGTGCACAAGTACCAAATCTAATATATCATTCAAATGTGAAAATCAAGGACTGCGAGTTTGATAGTCCCAGAGAGGATACACTTCAACTGATATCCATATATCCACATCCAGTCAACCTTTTTACTGTCAAAAGAGGGCCATCTAATCTATAAATTATGGTCAATCAAACTGATGCGCCATGAGATTAGGTTACTATAAACATATGTGCAGTGTTTTTGCTCCAGTACTATAACAGATTGCTTGCCATGCTGTGCAATATGCCATGTGGATATCTGATACTCAGTTATCTGGAAATTTATGAGACTTCTATAGGCCAATATTTACGAGCTTTTCTATTGGTCACTGTTTAGAGACTGGTTGTGGTGGTAATTTATAAAAGTCTAATCACTGAAAATTTAACTATTAGGTTATACTTGGGTGAGTCATTAGTCACAGTTGATCTGAGTTTGTTAGCAGCTATGGATCAATAACACTGGATGTTCTGCAATTGTTTTTCACATTTGATCTGCACATTTCTTCTTTACATTTCTTCACATTTGATAGATAATCACTTAATGTTCTAAATGTTCTAAAATGTTCTAAAGATTTAAGAGGGAAAAAGAGTTGATGGAAAAACGAAATAACAATTTTTGTTTTCTATGTTACCATGTTTGTAGAATAATATGTACAGTCTGTGTATGCTTTGTTAGCGCCATGGTTACCCTACAATAAAAGGAAAACAAATTTCAGCTGAAATATTTCCTGAGGTTAAGATTACCGCTGAATTGAAATGTAGGCGTACACATAGCAGCATTAATGACAGTATCACATAATGGAAAATCCTGCACAGATAAAAATACAAGTGTACGTTATGGGTGTGTGGAGAGTAGAAGAGTGACTGGTGCATATACAACTACATATAATTGAACAGTATAGCATTAGGGTTTGATATTCCACTCATTTGAAAGAAAGAACTTGGCTATTCTGCAAATTTAATCTCAAAAGATGTCAGAAACTTAGTGATAAGTTAAGTATGAATTGTGATCTTGAGGTCAGGTTACACTAGCAGAAAGAGAAAGCAAAAAGAAAATGTAAGAGTGAATTTATCCCACATCCTTTCTGTCACAGCCCAGTTCACTTCATTTCATGCTGTGTCTCCTTAAATATTCTCTACCTCTTTGCCCCTCTGAGATAGACAGAGGTTGGCTTGGCTCTTATTGATTAGATTCGACTCTTATATTTGACTAAGCTGGAAAAAAGATCTTAAATTCAGTGATGCACTGTTAGAGAATTTCTCAGTTTGAATATGTTTCAATCTTATTTAATATCCATCCATCCATTTTCTGTGCCGCTTATCCTATACCGAGTCATGAGGAGCCTGGAGTCTATCCCAGAACAAAGCGCTGAACACCCTGGATAGAGTGCCAACCCATTGTAGGTCTTACTGAACAACATTACAAAATTATTTTTTGCTGCTTTGTGTTAAATATATGTATATTATACAGTAGATCACCTCAGATATACAGCATTTTTGAAAATGCAGTCATTATTAAAATAATTATATAACTATACCATGTTGGAGTGCCGAATCAGTTCCATATTGATACACAACTCAGAAACATATTGTGCTATCCCAGTTCTTGCTGCTGCTTTCTCTGTTGTCTCACACTGCAGACCAAATGGCAAGCTTTCAACAAGGTGATTTACTGTTTGTGTAAGTGGCAATTCCACTGAGGCTGACGCTTTGTTTCTCCTAATTGGGGCTCTCATTACCAACAAGTAACCTTCAGTTTCTAATGAACCAGAACTTTTTGATTCATCTAACGAAGGAGCACATTATCAGAAAGGTGAGCATGATGGTCAGGTTTGGAATTAGATTGACTTGAAGACTAAAAGACCTACATTTTTAAGTCCAGTATCAATAATCATTGTATTCATATTCCCCTACCCTTTAAATCTACTATGCTTTAGAGAATTATAGCCTTTTAATCCCAGCACATGTAGGAATCAGTGAAAACTTTGCAGTATAACAAAGAAGAGTTTTGAGCTCTATGACTACCCTTGAAAAAACTTGTAACTCAATGTCTATTCTATAGCAACCCTGAGGGTTTTATATATAAATACCAGATTATACTAGCAGGCCCTACTGAGTTTGACAACTGTAATGACATTTGCTTATCCGGCCATATCAGATCGACTCTGGTCACTAATATTTATTGCATGCGCTAGGTTCCTGTGTGTTTCCAGGCTTTTAAAATGGCTCTTGACCTTTTCCAGACAGTGACCAGCAAATGGGGTCTCTATTCATTGCCATTTTTATTGCAATGGCCATTTTCCAGTCCTTTTATGAGCAGTTGACATTTGCTCATACCCTCCATAGGTCTGCTTGGGTGACAAGGTGAGACCATGTAAAATTTAGAGCTGTGGTTTCATGTGTAAAATGTTAGCTTTAGGGGTTTTACTTTCTTTTTTTTTCAATCCACTTCAAATATGTTCCTCTTACAACAAACAAATTTGATTGTCTCCAGTGTTAGTTATATATTTTTATTAACCCTTATAACCCTTATTTACACAGAGTAAATCTAATGGTATATTGGACTCAGAATATCTCAGAATATATGAAAAATAAATCATATATTCCTACACATCAACATCAGTAAAAGAAGCAAGATTTAATATGAGCACAACAAAGACCACATACAGACAAACTAAAACAAGCAAAGCTTCCAATATTAAACCTATCACTGCATCACTTTATTCTACTGCACATACAATGGGGGAATTAAGTATTGGACTCGCCAATTTTTTTTCAGTAAATATATTTCCAATGAGGCTACTCACATGAAATTTTCAAAGCATATTGATGGACTCAGATACAGACATATTTCAAAACTTCGGAATCCTCCAGTAAACACCATCGGGGCCATTATCCACAAGTGGAAGCAACATCACTCCGTCATCAACCGACCACTCACAGGAGATCCTCACAAGATTTCTGACCAGGGAGTCAGAAGAATAGTCAGAAGAGTAGCCCAAGAACCAAGGATGACTCCGAAAGAGCTCCAGAAACACTTGGAGGCAGCAGGTACCATCGTCACACAGAAAACAATAGGCAATGCACTCCACTTCTCATGCTCACCCCAGAAGACTCAATTACTAAAGAAAAGGCATGTCGAAGCTCGTTTAAAATTTGCTATTAAGTAACTTATTTGGACAAGCCTATGAAAATCTGGGAGATTGTAGTCTGGTCAGGTTGAGAGCCAAATTTAACTTTTGGCTGTTATACTACACACCATGTTTGGAGAAGAAATGGCACTGCACATCACACTAAAAACACTATTCTAACAGTGATGTTTGGAGGTGCAAGCATCATGGTGCAGTGCTGTTTTTCATCGCATGGTACTGGCAGACTTCATATAATTGAAGGAATGATGAATGAAGCCCTTTACCGGGAGATTCTTAAGAAGAATCTGCTGCCATCCACCAGGATGATGATGATGAGATGTGGGTGGACCTTCCAGCAGGACAACGATCCAAAGCATACAGCAAAGGAAACTCTCACTTGGCTTCAGAGAAAATAAATCAAGGCATTAGAATGGCCCAGTCAATCACCTGACTCAAATCCAATTGAACAAGATTTAAAGACCATACGTTTAGAAGAATGGGAGAAAATCACACCTGAATACTGCAGCCAATTTATTTCTTCATACAGGAAGCACCTTGAAGTTGTCATTAAAACAAAATCTTCTTCACTAAGTATTAAATAAATTTCAGTTAGTTCAATACCTTTTTGAACATGCTACCTGTATCATTCCTCTTTATTATGTATCATTGTATCAACTATGTATTATGTATCATTGTATCAACTGTATCATTCCTCTTTAATGGGGCGGTTGCGGCACAGGTGGTAGAGCGGGTTGTCCACTAATCATAGGGTTGGCGGTTCAGTTCCCGGCCCAGGTGACTCCACATGCCGAAGTGTCCTTGGGCAAGACACTGAACCCCAAGTTGCTCCCCAAGATGGCAATCTAACACCTTGCATGGCAGCTCTGCTACCATTGGTGTGTGAGAATGGGTGAATGAGACACAGTGTAAAGCGCTTTGGATAAAAGCACTATATAAGTGCGCCATTTACCATTTATTACACATAACTTATTTTATGAACTTTAATGTTGTGAATTCTTTATATTTCCGGATTTCTTGAGTTAATACTGATGTCTGGTGAAAATGTCATGTGAATAATCTCATTGTAAATATATTTACTGAAGAAAATGTTGATGTGTTCAATACTCTTTGTATAGAGATTATTTTTACAGTGCTAGATTACAAATTTAAGGAAAAGCTAGTGGCTTGTCTCTGCTGATGGTTTGTGCCCATTTAAATATACAATACAAATCAGTGCATGCTTCTTCTGACTGATCAATTTTATCCTATAATGAAACATTGCTATCTTGATGGGAGTGGTCTCTTCCAGGATGCCTGCACCCCCCCACATTACACAAACAGATCACTAAATGGTTTGATGAGGATAAAAATTATGTGAATCATATGCTATGATCTTTACATTCACTGGATCTCAGCACAATTGACCATTTATAGGAGACTTTGGAGTGTGTGTTAGACATGACAGTGCTCTCTAACATCATCATCAAATCGCCAATTGAGTGAATAGCATTTGGAAGAATGGTGTTTGGTACAATTCCAGAGACTTGTAGAATCAATGACAAAGTGCATTGAAACTGTTCCTGTGGATTGTGGTGGCCCAACACCTTACTATGCCTGTATGTAGTACACTCAGGTCCATAAATATTTGGGTTGAGGTTTTTGGGTATTTAAGAACATTTTAATTTCTTTACCTTGAGAAGCCCTTCATCATGATACTTCTATCAGCGGTCACATCATAAAAAAAAAAAAAAAAAACAGTGACCCAGATGTTTCCTCCACATGTTTGACAGATGATGTGGTATGCTTTGCATCATGAGCCCTTCCTTTCCTGCTCATACTCTTACATCAGAACTGTTCAGGCTTTTTGTGTGTGTGTTTGTGTGTGTGTTTCTAGAGTCTTTCTGTTCTTGAGTGTTACCAGTGGTTTGCATCTTGAGGTAAACTATTTACATTTATGAAGGTGTTTGATTTTAGACTCTAGAGTGTTTTTGATTGGCTAGATGTTGTGAAGGAATTTTTCTTGAACAAGGAAAGAATTCTGTGATCATCCACTTTAGTTGTCTTCTGGGGTCCTCCAGGCCTTTTGGTGTTGTTAAGCTCACCAGCGCATTCCTTCTTTTTAAATTTTTTTTTTACAGATTGTTGATTTGGCCACTCCTAAAGTTTCTGCTCTCTGTTACTTGTCTATTTTGTTTTTTCAGCCTAATGATGACCTATTTCACTTGCATCGACACCTCTGCATATTGAGAGTTCCTATGAACAGCTACCGAATGCAAATTCAACGCTTGGAATCAACTCCAGACTTTTTATCTCCTTAATGTGTCATAAAATAACGAGGTAACAAGCCACACCTGGCCATGAAACTGCTTATTAGTCAATTGTCAGATAACTTTTAAGCCTGAGAAAATGGAGAGACTCTGTAATAAATGGTTGTAATTCCTAATAAATATTTAATAAAAATATTTGAATTAAAGCTCAGAGTCTGCAGTTCAATCACATCTTGATTGCTTCATTTTAAATCCACTGTGGTGGTGTACCAAGGCAAAATTACAAAAACTGTGTCACTGTCCGAATAATTATGGACCTGATTGTATTTTACTGCGTTCCTTGTTAATTCAGTTACTAAAAGATCTAAGGGCAACTTGCTTCATCATTTGTCAGTATGTGAGATTTAAAACTGTACAATGTAAATATCTTTCCTGCTTCAAAGCATGTTTATTTAATTGAATGATTTTTGCATTTAGAGTTATGAATATTGTAAACTGCCACTCTTTTCCATCTCTTTTCATTTTATAGCAAAAAATATGCCAAATATCCAGCACTTATCTATTTAAAAATTAAATAGTGCACCTTTGCAGTTGTTGGTCATCCCAGAAACATTCTAATCAAGATGTCAGACGTACTAGAAAATGATTTTCTATTCAAAATAAAACTCTGAACATCAGAAGACAAGATAGGGTTTGCCAACACTGTACAATACTGCTCCTGCTTGCTCTTACTATAAATGAGATTTACAGTTAGAGGTGTTTTTAAAGGCTCAGTATACCCTCATGAACGACCCCCCTCACACACCATCATTTCCACACCCCATGTGTTTTACGACCTTGGGGACCTTGTTAGGCTGGCAGACTGGTGGCGTCACACTGGGTCCGGCTTGCTGTTCCTGTTCCTGATGCAGCCCCAGTTTTGTCTCCCTCAGGACAGGGATGAGGACATGTGAGGTTGCCAGAGTGTTGGAGCCAAGAGAGAGCCATGATTTCTCCTTGAATACTTTACGCTCATTGCCGCTGACATCACCCATCTGCTGGCAGTAGTCTTTAGTCTGGCAGGCGAATCATTGGTACCATCTTAAAAATGTCACGCTTGGAAAGGGCTCGGCACTGAGCTGTTGAAATTTGTTCACTGATCTTCATGGAGCCCAATTTACTGCTAACGGTATGTCTCCTGTGCCAGTGGATTTTTTAGATGATCTGAAGCTTTTTTTTCCTGCTCAACTGGGGGAATGGCACTACCCATAGCAGTACTGAAGTTTATTTAACGCTTGGAGGAGTAGGATTGAGCTCCTGTCACGGCTAGCTAATTAGGAACCTTGTTAATATAAACATTTGGAAATAGAGTTAAGATCAAGAAAAATCAAGATCATTCGTTCTAATTTATGAACAGTGCACATAAACCTTTCTCAGAAAGCTGGTGCATCACTGAAACCATCAAAAATCAGTCCTCAGGTGTGATCTTGTGAGTGAGTGATAATGAGTCCTGGTACAAGATGCCTAGAATCACAGGGCACTTGAAAAGGTGTGCTACTCAACCACAGTTGTGTGTCATGATCAGCATTCTGCCTCAGGAAAAAAAAAAAAAAGACCAGTTTAAGTGTGTTGGTGAAGCAGCGTGTGTGGTTGCAGAGATGTGACTCATAGGCTAATATTAGGGCAGGCTTTACAGTGGACCCCTGGTTGTGCAGGCAGCTTGTTTGCTGTCCCTCCCACTGGGTTCTCCTCAGCACGGCTCCTCTTGTCCTTTTCGCACATCTACTACAATTTTGGACGAGGAGGCAAGAGAGAGCACCCGAACCTCACATTCAGACCCAAAAGCCTTTTGCAGTTCTGCTAAAGCAGAGCCTGCTAATTGATGAGAACAGGCCATCAAACAGTCTCTTGCTAATTGCCTGTGAACAATTGGAGCTTGGTTTGATCACAGAGAATGCTAACAGCACTGAACCATGCAAAAGAGTTGTGTTATCTTTGAAGGAGCCCTGGTGAATAACAGGAGATCAGCAGCTTTGGGTTTTTGGTTGTTGTGCTACTTAGAATAAGACAGGAGTAGACGAGAGGAAAGTGTGTGGGTGTGTGTGGGTGTGTGAGTGTGTGAGTGTTTGTGGATCATAGTGATTCTAGTTTCTACAGCCCTGTGGGTGTTAAAGCAAACTTTCACTCAGCAGGTAATCAATACAGAGAACACTCAGGTGTGGTGGTTTACAACCAAAATAATGACTTTAATCAGGCTTACACTCAGCTATAAGGAACAACATTACTGTTTGAGTCTGGCTGGACCACCACTATCGCAGCTAAGAAATCTCAAACACCATCGACAATAATCACCCGGCTGTAATGTACACTTTATGGTGACCTCAAATTGTATCATAAATGTGATATTGATTAAAGAAGAAAGCATGGATCAATTCCTACTCTGATGTGGCTATTATCTAATTTCTACCTTGCCTCTATGCTGAAATTGTAGATTTATGAGTATACATTATATCACACTTTTCTTTTACATTTTATTTTACTACAAAAAGTTGCAAAATTAAAATTTTCATCAAACGATGTGAGGAGGAATGTATATATATATATATATATATATATATATATATACACAGTGGCAAGAAGAAGCATGTGAACCCTTTGGAATTTCATGATTTTCTGAATAGATTTGTCATAAAATGTAATCTGATCTTCATCTAAGTCAGGGGTATTGACAAATATATTGTGCCTAAAAGAATAACACAAAAAAAATTCTGATCTTTCATGTCTTTATTGACACACTCATTCAACATTCAAAATGGCAGTGGAAAAAATAAGTGAACCCTTAGAATTAATAACTGGTTGACCCCCCCTTTGGCAGCAATAACCTCAATCAGGCGTTTCCTGTAGCTGTGGAGCAGACCTGCACATTGTTCAGGAGGAATTTTTGCCCATTCTTCCGGGCAGAACTGCTTTAGCTCGGTCATAATTTTTGGACGTCTCATGTGTATGGCTTTCTTCAAGTCATTCCATAGCATCTCTATCGGGTTGAGGTCTGGGCTCTGACTCGGCCACTCCAAAAGGCGGATTTTGTTTTCTGAAGCTATTCTGTTGTGGACTTGCTCCAGTGTTTTGGGTCTTGTCCTGCTGCATCACCCAACTTCTACACAGTTTCAGCAGACGTACAGACATTCTCACATTATCCTGAAGAATTGT
>JAOUWY010000075.1:14747444-14757898 GCA_025728095.1 Prietella phreatophila
TCCATCTTCTACCGCTTACTCCTTTTCAGGGTCACGGGGAACCTGGAGCCTATCCCAAGGAGCATCGGGCACAAGGCATGGTACACCCTGGACAGGGTTCCAGTCCATTGCAGGGCACAATCACATACACACTCATACACCCATTCATACACTACGGACACTTTAGATATGCCAATCAGCCTACCATGCATGTCTTTGGATTGGGGGAGGAAACCAGAGTACCCGGAGGAAACCCCCGCAGCACTTGGAGAACATGCGAACGCCGCACACACATGGCCCCGGCAGGAATCGAACGTGCAAACCACTAAGCCACTGTGCGGCCACTTTTACTTTAGTGTTTTTTTAAATAAAACATTAACCTTCATTACATTTTATTTGAATCACTATTGCAAAGTAAAAAGAAAATATACAGGTACATGTTAACATGGAAGGCTCTAAGAGTTGAACTTTGAGGAGGTCTCACGTAACAGGACACAACAATGTTCGGCCGAACTACTGTCTTGGTATTCATGCAAACACAGTCAGCGGGGTACACCCTGGACTGGGGGGGGTGGAGGATTGTCCATCGCAGGGCACAATCATATACACATTCACACAACCATTCATACACTACAGACACTTTGGACATGCCAATCAGCCTATCATGCATGTCTTTGGACTGGGGGAAGAAACCCCTGCAGCATGGGGAGAA
Source organism: Prietella phreatophila (assembly GCA_025728095.1). NCBI lineage: Eukaryota > Metazoa > Chordata > Actinopteri > Siluriformes > Ictaluridae > Prietella > Prietella phreatophila. Next base: position 14,748,136 of record JAOUWY010000075.1, read on the forward strand.
CATGAAAACACAGTGGGAATCGAACCCCCAATGTGAGGCGAATGTGCTAACCACTAACACACCGTGTGCCCTGGGAGGCACATCAAATAAGTAAAATTTTGAACTTGAGGACACAATACAGTGTGATTGAAAGGAAATTTTCTTTTCAATAACAAAACAGGTTCATTTGTTTTTTCATACATTTGTAAAATAATAAAAGTTCTAGCTATATCTCTATATTCCTTTTTTCTTTAAAATAATTTTTTGATAGGAAACTAGTTGAGGTGCTGATTACATCAAATAAAAAATATTAAATGGCAAGATGTAATAGTAGTATTTTGTTACATTTATGTTGCCATTGGTTTGTGAAGGTTAAAACATTAATTTAACAGCTCGGTGTTGCAATTTCAAATCTTTTTTCAATTTAATTACTTTCTGCACTCGGCCGGACTCGACTAGGACTCAGTTGGTTAAGGACTTGTTCTTGACACGAACTCAACAAATGTGGACTGAGATTCAACACTAAGAGAATCATCACAGATTTTCTCATCCACATCGATGAGTCACCCCAAATTTGTTCACAGAGCTTTAAGAACAGGAGGAATGTTGCCTTTAGTTTTGTTCTCACAATCCTTGCTGTGAGGATTGTCTTTCACTGAATTCTCAGCATCCTCTGCCAACAGATCCTGCTGTTTGTAGGGCTCCAATATTAGCTCCAATATTTATTTCGAACAGTATGTTGTTATGCAGTATGTTAAAATGCAACCATTTTGTTGCCGCAGGATACCAACTTACACCAGAACATTTACAGAGCAAAAAATATCCAATTTATTAAAAGCCATTCCATTCTAGGTGCTTTATATTCAGTTGCATTTTTCACTCTCTCAGATTAATCTTCTCTGTCATTGTCTTCATAAGATATACTCCACAATAATCCAGTGCTTATCTTCTTCTTTGTCAGACTAGCGCTTCATTTCTGGTTTATTTTTAGTGTATCATCTATAAGAATAATTGACAGATATGAAGGAAAATAATTGAGAAATGTGAAGGACATTTCTTTCTGACTACAATTTGGTTAACACAGCCGGGCCCTTTGACGATATTTAGTTTCTGATTACAGAATGCAAGACAGTCAATGCGACAGTGATTGTCCAGGATGTAAAGACTGTTTAGCTAAGTGTTCATAAAATTTTTTTTTTTAAAAAACACTGATCACAAGCAACAGTTCTGAGATACATGAAATGTATCCCAAAAATTGTCAGCCACACAGAACCTCTTAATCGTTGTTTTCTGGATCTTCAGGACAAACTTAACCTTTGTGCATCTATCAGCCTTAAAGGTCAGGTTGTGCCTTTAGGGAATAAAGTCTCATAAAACAAACACCAACGATGCGACAGGCATCTCAGAGCCAGTGTCAGTGTCTGGGCTTCCAGAAATATTTGTGTTACATAATGAGGTCTGTATCCATGGTAACGGAACGGGGTGAGTTATAGCTGTCAGGTCCAAACGGAGACAGCATGTAGTGCGTCTGCGTTGGTGTCACCAATCAGACCTTCTAGCTATCATGCATAAGCCACATATAGCTCATATGCAGGCCTGCACCAACAGTGTAGAAAACGACCTGGTGTGTATCAGCGAAACAGCTTGTCTTTTCGGATTAGAAGAGAAGTGTGACACTGACAGAGTGTGACAGTGGGTTCATCATTGAACCTCTCCAAAACAGGGTGAACGGGTTGATTTTTTTTCATGATTTGTAGCACTGAGAGGACATAAATAAAAAACTGACGTCATGTCTGGTGTTGTCTCTTCCGCTTCACAATCTCTCCTTCCTTCCACCTTTGCCAAAATGTAACACTTATACAATCAGCCAATCATGCAGCAACAGAGCAATGCATAAAACCATGAAGATAAAGGTCAGACAGGGGAAAAACATAACAACATGAGAAAAAAATGTGATCTCAGTGACTTTGACCATGGCATGGTTGTTTATACCAGATGGATTAGTTTGAGTATTTCAGAAACTGGTGATCTCACACAGTAGTACAGTAGGCACAGGTTGATGGAAACTGGACAGCTGAAGGTTGGGGGAAAAAACTCCAGGCACTTTTTGTCTGTGATTCTTGTGGGAAAAAGTATTTTCAAAACAGTAATATTTAAAAAATATTTAAAAGTAAAATAATTTCAGAACAGGAAATATTCTCTTTTCACAATAGTGAAATAGTCTCAATAGATAATTAATTTGAAAATAACAAGGTATGAAAGTGGACGCAGTTGTGTCACTAGAGAATATTGTGATATCTCAATTGTTCTCTTTTATTAGGAAATAATTTTACATAATACATTGATTGATTGATTCAAATTTATTAATCCCCCAAGGGGAAATTTACATGTCCCAGCAGCACATACACAATAATAAAATAAATATAAAGACATTCATGACAACAACCATAATTTTACAGTATCCGTTCCACATGCCATTATGATTATATACAACAAAATGATTATATAATATAATCCATCATGTTGTTTAGCACTGATTGTACAGTCTAAAGCAGTTGGTAAAAAATACTTTCTAAATCGCTCCTTGTGACAGCGGGGATCAATTAATCTTGAGCTAAATGTACTCAGTAGGGCTCGAACTGTTCCATGAAGGGGGTGACAATTATAATTCATTATAGAGACCATTTTATCAATCATTCTATCATGCCCAATCTCCTCTATTTTGGTAACACACTCCCCACAACAGAACCTGCCTTCTGTATGAGCTTATTTAATTTGTTTTTCTCATTTTCCAACAATCCCCCTCCCCAACACGTGAGAGATTACAAGATCGCAGATGATACTACAGAATCATAGAAGGTCTTAAGTCATACGTGACATAACTCGAAGGATCTCAGTAGTCTTAACAAATGAATATGACTTTGACCCTTCTTATAGACTTTTATCGCATTGTGAGACCAGTCAAGCTTGCTATTCGAGTATAAACTCAGGTACTTATATATTGTTACTGTCTCAATGTCTCATTTCACCTATGTTTACTGGTACAACTTGCTGAGGATATCTACTAAAATAAACCACACTTTCTTTAGTCTTACTAGCATTTAGCCTAAGACCGTTTATCTCACACCAGTCCACAAAATTCTTTAATATCTCCCTATATTCATCCTCATCATGGTATGTTATACAGCCAATGATTGCTGAGTCGTCAGAGAATTTCTGAAGGTGACAGTTTTCAGAGTTATACTGAAAGTCTGACGTATAAAAAGTAAACAAAAATGGACCTAAAACTGTTCCTTGAGGAACTCTAGTACTACACTTCACTATGTTGTATATAAAATATACATGAAATAAACACGAGACCTAGTATGAGTAGTATGTAATTTTATTGAAAATTCACAGGACTGGTGGGATGCGCGAGCTGATAGCGAGTGTTCAGATCCAAATCCAGCCCCTCCAGTAAAGGAGAGAAGGAAAAGTGACAGGCACCTAGACACACAGAAGTGGTATTAGGTGGATATTGATGAATTGGATTCACACTTTAAGATTAACACACTATGATTCATTAGTCACAGAGAAATATAAGAGAGTTAAGGAAACGCACACACATAGATAACACACACACTCTTACACCGTCAAGGATGGGCTTGCAGACATAGCACATAGACACACACACACACACCCAATGCACACATAACATTATAACTTTATAAGAATAATAAAAAGGAGTATTATAAGGATAATATAAGGAGTAGTGGGATATGTAGGATATTAGAAGGATAATATAATGATATTATGAAGTAGGGAGTACAATAAACCACTTGGAAGCAATATAACCATATATAAAATAGAAATATAGAGCAAATATGAAAGGAAATTATAAACCAGAAATACAGAAAAATGTAAAAGAAACTCACTCATAATGCAGGTGGTGAAGATTCTTGTCTCGCGAGGAAGGGTCAGGAGGGGTGCAGACGAGGGCCTTAATTTTTAAGAGAGAACCATGATGAGCCATTTATAAGGGTAGCTGAGTCAAGTTGCACCCACGAGATAACAGTGAGTCAAAGGTCTCTCCAAATTGTTTTGTCTCATCCCTCTTTCAAACCTAATGGTATTCCGAAAGTGCTCATTTAAACATCATGGTAATGTAGATAAGCTCTTGTTAAACATATTGGTACTGATAATATATTCTTTTAAAAATATATTGGTGTTATTGGTGTATAAAAAACTGTATAAATACAGTATAAATAAGGGAGCTTGAGCCCCAGGTGTCAGATCACTTCTGAGAATTCTCATTGGTGTGGATCTCGTGAGGTGGAAATAAAATCTGGACCCTTGTTTCTTCTCACTCATGGCTGGTGTCTTTTTTTCTATCTCCATCTGGGTTTACAGATGTGAGTATTTGCTTCTATGTTGAATTTTAAGTGTCTTTGGGTAATAGGCTAAATTTAGGCCAGCAACTACTTGAGACATACAGTCATGCATCCTTGCATACTGTGGTCTATTAGAAAGATAGTCAGCTAACTAACTGACCATACTCTTATATACTCCAGCATTTACCATCTAACTTCTAAGTAATGTAGGCTGTATAGTATTAAATGCACTAGATAAAGCAAAGAACATAATTCTGACAGTGTTATCTGGAGTCTCTAAATGACTTCTGTTCTTTGTGTAAGAAATCAATAATTGCACCATCAACCCCAACACCAGTTTTATAGGCAAACTGTAGTTTATCCACAGCAGCACACGTCACCTTTTTAATATGGTTTAATACCAATCTCTCAAACACCTTCATCAACTGCGCTGTTAAAGCAATTGGTCTGTAGTGCAAAAACTCTGTAGGGTTTGTGATCTTAGGTACTGGTACGACACATGATATCTTCTGTAAGAAGGGTACTCTTTAAAAGCGCAAACTCAAATTAAAAATATAATGAACCACCCCACAGATCTGATCAGCACAGGCTTTAAGAACTCAGGTTTCTTAATTCAATTTAACCCACTTCTTACATGCTCCACTGACAAAGAAAACCTAGGAACATACTCACAAGTGGGGGAAAAAATGGACCTAGAGCTGGTGATGGATTTCTGATGCAGTATTCCATTTAGTGAGAGATGATTTAAACCCTTGCTAACTAGGAAAAAATATCTCTGAAGAAATTTTATGTAAAGGCATAATTACTGGTTTGGTGGGAATGGTAGCACTCTGAGGGACAGCTGTGTAATAAACGATAGAAATTACTCTCATACATTGAATAGTGAAAGAGTTTTGTATTTATTTAACTTTTTCTTTAGAACACCAAGCTAACAAAAATCTATAATTGTTATTACTAATTTTCATATTTTAAGAGTAAAAGTCTGGATCAGGGACAATAGTAAATAATGAAATTCATACATAAAATGCTTTGATGAAGAAGCACAAATATGTCATGGAGACATGGCTCTCCAACACTATCTAATCTGAATTTTATGTGTAAATCTGGATGGTATTAATAATACATTCCTGGAATTTAAAAGTGCCTGTAGTTGAAGGAAAACCTTTGTAGAACAAATTGGACCTGCTCTCATCATTTTATTTTTTAGAATGGTATGCATTGCTGTAAATCCTCCATCTTCTGGTGATACCAATCATATATTTATATTAAAACTTTCAGTATAAACTCATTGATAGACATAAAGCTTTATTTCTTGAGAAAAAGGACCCTAAATTATTTATTCAGACTGTATTCAAATAAATCATATTGTTTTTCCAATGAACAATGAGGTACAGCATGACTCAGTCATTAATCAAAACCCATGATTGTCAATATTCAATATTTATTCAAAGTGCATCTGTTTAAACAACCTACTTATCGCTACTTGGGAAAGTAGAAGGAGTTCTCTGGAGGTTGTGGTTGACTAGTGAGAGAAAAAACTCATAATTCGTAAGGCATTATGACATCCAGTGTTCTTGGGATTGACTCCAGATCCACCGTTATCCTAACCAAGATAAAGTGTTTACTGAAGGTCAGTGAGTATTATCTGATGTTAAAGAACATTTAATATGAATTTATTGCTTCACAACCATAAAATACAACTTCACAATAATATCAACATAGTATGAAGGCTGAGAACAGAAGCTGAAACCAATAAAACCCCATTGTTGTTTTTTTAACCCACATTATCAAACCAAATGACCCATAGTGACTTTTGACTCAAAACAATACAATTTATTTCCTGTCTTCCTGAAAATTCTCATCTATCATAGAAACCACTGAATAAATTTGGCCTCCTTCGGTGAGCTATTTACCGAAGGCGCACACTGTGTAGAAGAGAAGGCGAAAAGACAATAGGTGTCCTTTCTCCCAGTTCTTATTTTTTCATGGCTTTAACAATGTAAGAACTCTAGAGAGGGACAGACCTCTGGAGCTGCACAAGACACTCACAAAATGTGCTTCATGCCATCTGGGTTGAAGATAAATGGTAAATGGCACACTTATATAGTGCTGTACACTGTGTCTCATTCACCCATTCACACACCAGTGGTAGCAGAGCTGCCATGCAAGGCACTAACTTGCCATCGGGAACAATTTGGCATGCACACTTCGGCATGTGGAGTCACCCGGGCCGGGAATCGAACCGCCAACCCTATGATTAGTGGACAACCCACTCTACCAACTGCATAATGTTCATAAGTACATATAAAATATTTGAACAAAACTAAACTTTCTTTAAAAACTGAAATTTAAACGTCACATAGTTGTACTGTATATGCAAAAAAACAAATAATGAAAACAGTGCAAAATCATAGACCTAATCTTTAACATGGTCCATAGGCTAAGTTTATGTTAATGTAGTGATATCATGATAGAGCACATTTATTATGGCCCATTTCAGCAAAATCACCAGGATTGAAATTAGCCCTCGCTGTGTTCATCTGTATTTGGATATAAAACACTGCAGGTGTTATTTCAGCACTGGGGGATTTGTTGTGTATTATGATATAAAAAGTTAGATTCCAATGCAGTTCTGAGATTAAAGCCCCGGTCAGCTCATTTTCATAATTAGTCTCTTACTGTTATCTATAACATATCTGAATTTACCACTGACAGCAAATGAAATAACATAGTTCTTTGAAAGAAAGGTGTTTTTTGCCTACTTTTTTTTCTGGCTTGAAAAAACACCCCAGCAGTTTTGGATGGTTTACCATCAATCTGAAGTAGCCATTTGCTTATGCTATCTTCCTTTTTACATCAACCACAGAAACGGAACAAGACAATATTTGTTGCATCTGTATAATAAAATCTTTAACATTTATAAACAGAAAAATATGACAAAGCAATATAGTAATAATATCATTTTGCTGAGCATCATCAGCAAAACTCGTGACCCCACGATAGTAGGCATGATGAGATGATATGTGAACTGATTCTACAGATTACAGTTCATTCCCTGCTGATCAGTGCAGCTTTCTAAATTAGCTTAAAGATGAAACGTAGCAGTGATATGCACACAAACCATAATCGTACTGGTTTTTGCTACTGTCTATGAGCACTGTACCACTGTAAACATGTATAAAATATACAAACTACATAACATTCATTGTTCAAAAACAAATGCCATTCCTACGCAGTCTTCTAGCACTAGCACTTCAACAAATGATGACATCAACCAGTATGACACCCTCAGTGTATAGGAGTTGTTCGTTATAAATAATTGTAGTTATGGACATGCAGTAGTAAATGACAAATCTTTAGCATTGCACACATTTGAAAGGAAACAAAATTTCTGGTTAATCCTTAATCTTTAACTAAACTTAAACCTGTCAGTCCCCAGTCACCTCCAGTAGAGTCACCTCGATAATCTAGGTTAATGGATAATCGTATGAAATTGTGTGTGAAAGACAAAGAAAATGGCACAAAGGAATCAAGAAATATACACATAGTCAATAAGACTACTGGAAAGGTTAAGCTGGTCATGTTCCCTCTGGCCTGTCTAACTGTCATTGTGGACATGGACAAGAACAGATGGCTGTGTTTCTCTCCGCACACATCGGCCTCCCTGAGGTCTCAAATCGAAGTTTATTTCACACAGCACTTTTTTCATTTGTTTTTTCTTCTAAGGCTATACCTATATCCCTCTCTCCACATCGCTCCTCCTGTCACTCCATATAAAACATTCTGTTCTGTTTATTATTTCATATGGGTTTTTTTTTTAGCTTTTCCATCTGTCCCTATTTCATCTGTCTTGCTTACTTCAGCTGCTCATGCAAACATCAGTCACTACTTGATTTTGCTCTGTTGGTTTGTTTGCCATGTGCTGAACCTCCCTGAAAAACCACTCCATATCCCCTCCTCTATAGAGCAGGCCACTTCTCAAAAATACACATATAGATCTGTGGTTTTAAGCAGCTATTTACATGACAAGAATCTCATAACTGGTGTCTAATCAAAGCATCTTCTTTAGTAAAACAGTAGGGTGTTCATCTCAGCCCATAGTTTAGCAGATCCAGAGAATAAATACATCCTAAAAAATAGGACAATTCATATGTTTCTCCTGATTAATATACCACACCTTGTGCTTATAAAATGATTAAATGTTCATATATTGTTCTCATATCTTCTGTGGACACACAGTGCTGATATTATACCATTCCAACAATAGATTTGAATAAGCTTCATTTTACACTGATACGTGAAGAGTTGTTTTGTGTCTTTTATAATGTTTAAGGTTATAACCCGTGGTGGAAATTATTCCTGTATTTAAAGAGCTTTTTAAATGATTTGTGCTTGAGAAGTTCAGTTTTCTACTAGTTCTGACATCTTGAATTTCTACTCCATTACAGCTTGAAAGGAAAACCTTTTAGCCTAATTTCCTTTTCCATTGTATTTCAGAAAATAAACTGTGAGAACGTCATGTTTGTGAACAGTAAATTGTATAAGTGTTTAGGAATTACATAATTATACGCTGACAGAAAAAGAACAGTAGCAAAAATATTGCCACTTAAATTGTCTGAAGAGTTGGTTTATGGGTTGTTCATGACATTTTATATTGACTTGTGAAAAGCCTATTTTTTCATAAACAAGTTTCTTGTTACTTTCTTGCTTTCACTAGAGACCAATTTCAGTCACTTTTTTACTTTTATTCAAATATTTTTTTCCTGGAGAGGACCTTCTGTTTAACTTGAGTGGTTGTTGTCCTTCCTGCCAGGAGCATGGCTTCTCAGAGATAAGTCAGCTTCCTCCTCACCTACTGTATGTGACACATCTACGAGCTCTGTGGAAACATTTACATGGCTCACGTCATCACCTGTGACATATGACCCAATGAGGTGCCAATTAATTCCATGTCTTGCTCATGACACCATCCTGCATTGCCTCACACTTGCCCTTCTCCATCACCTCATCCTGTATGGGCCTTTTAATTGCCATGTATGCTCTTAATGAGATTACAGGCTTTAAGCAGTGTACTTGGGCAAGCAGTTGAGGAGGTAGTGGACTGAAAATCAGTAGCATGATGCTGGGTCTGATACTGGGGGAGATGGTGTGATATTACATTAGCACTGATTAATTGATAGGTGCTGGATGTAGAGACGAGAGCATACATGTCTGTGAGTGGAGTGTGTGACTGGAGGAATGTGTGTCAGTGTGACACACAGGCTGTAAGAGGATTATGGAGATAGGAGCTCAGGCATGGAGTAGAAAGAGTAGAGTGTGTGTGTGTGTGTGTGTGTGTGTGTGTGTGTGTGTGTGTGTGTGAAGTGCACTTAGCATTCAGGCCTAAAGAAAGGGCGGCCAATAGTGTTTTGAGA
>JAOUWY010000075.1:14870609-14889532 GCA_025728095.1 Prietella phreatophila
TGTTGATATTTCTGTAAAGCTGCTTTGAGACAATGTCTATTGTAAAAAGCGCTATACAAATAAAATTGAATTGAAAATGTAATTGAATTAATCACCAAGCCACCACTGCCTCACATTCTCATTAGTTAAATCATCAATAACGATTAGTGAACTTGTTCCAGAAGCAGCCATGCAAGCCCAAGCCATCACACTACCTCCACCATGTTTCACAGATAAGCTTGTTTGTTTTGGATCATGAGCAGATCCTTCTTTCTACACATTTTGGCCTTTCCATCACTCTGGTAAAGGTTAATGGGTGGGTTCAAATAAAGGTGCCATGTTCTAAGTTGTTTAACACCTCTAGATGTAAATATAAATAAAATAAACCTGAAATTCTAATGTTCTCTCAAAATCATCTTTTGACCTCAAAGCCAAATGTTTTAAGTGTATAGCAAAAACGAAAGAACTGGCCTTGCCGTTCCATTATTTTCAGAGGAGATTTGAAATATCTTCACTTTTTTCTAAAGACCGTTTCAGTTTAATGTTTTGATTCATAAGCAATTTCATTGTGTCAGTGAAAATATTTTTGTATGGCCCTCCAGTGAATTATCACTGTAGTATAGTGCTCTACTTAAAATATTCACATTCAGATAATGTTAAATTTCTACACCAACCTCTAAAAAGCATTACAGACATGGTGCTTTTAACATCTCTGCTTTATTTAAACATGCTGTATCCTGCATGGCTTTTCATGTATTGAGTTGTGCATGGTGATTTTATATATATTTTTTGAATACCCCCATAATTGGTAACTCTTTCAAAAAATTTTTTTATTCCAGTGTCAGTTCCTGTAGCATCTTGTTCTCTTTTCACAGCGTAAACCTTTGAGAAAGCGGTATGAGTCTCCAGGTATGTACTCCGATGACGATGCTAACAGCGATGCATCCAGTGCATGCTCTGAGCGCTCATACGGATCCCGTAATGGAGGAGTACCACACTACCTACGGCAGACAGAGGATGTCGCTGAGGTGCTTAACCACTGTGCTAGTGCCAACTGGTCTGAGAGGAAAGAAGGACTCCTGGGCTTACAAAACTTACTTAAGAGCCAGCGCGTCCTGAGGTATGCCTAAAGTCCATACAGTGAGTTTACTATATAACAGATTAAATGTACAATATACATGTAGTGTAGCTCTACTTCTGTGAGAGAATAAATTATTCTTTAGAATTGATGTTGCAGTGGTGTGATTATTATTTAATTCTCTGTAGTGACCAGCACCGGTTAAACTAGTTAAATTCCGTTTCCTTTCTTGCATGTATTTGGCAGCCGAGTGGAGATGAAAAGATTATGTGAGATCTTCACGAGGATGTTTGCAGATCCTCACAGCAAGGTAACCTACAGGAACAATGGCATGTGGCTTTTAATTATTTACTAACTTTGTATTCAACATTTGTGAAGTGTCTTACTTGGGTTAAACACTTAGGAGGAATACTAAAAGCACATTTCTAGAATATGTTTCTAAAAGCTAATTGGTGACCACTAACTGAGTGTGTTTTTATTATTTGCATGTTCTGCCTTGGTCTGGATGTTAATAATAGAGAGTAAGTGAAGCTTGTCTGGTTTCTCCTCTGTCCCACTGTAAATTTACATTGTACTCCTAAAACATTCATTATAGTATAACAGCTATTATACTATATTTCCAGTTTAGATTGCTTAATGTTGTTCTTTCCTGATAAATATTTTGTGTCTCAGGTGTTCAGTATGTTCCTGGAGACTCTGGTAGACTTTGTAACTGTTCATAGAGAGGACCTTCAGGACTGGCTTTTTGTCCTGCTCACTCAGCTGCTAAAGAAGATGGGTGCTGATCTCCTGGGTTCAGTTCAGGCCAAAGTCCAGAAGGCTCTAGATATCACTCGGTTAGATCTCTTGACTGGGCTTAATGTATATGCTTGTTCTTGTTAATACTTGTTTTATGTGCTTTTTAAAATGTTTTGTGTCTTTCCCGCAGTGAGTCTTTCCCATTTGACCAACAATTCAACATCCTTATGAGGTTTATTGTTGATCAAACGCAAACTCCCAACTTGAAGGTACATGGTCTGAATAGAGCCTACTTTTATTAGCAAATTTAGTCAGTAGTAATTACTTCTTGTTTTTGGCCGGGTATATTGAATTTTTTTTTTTTTTTTTTTTTTTTAAATTGCAGGTTAAGGTGGCCATCCTGAAGTACATTGAGTCCCTGGCAAGGCAGATGGACCCTGCAGACTTTGTGAATTCCAGTGAGACAAGATTAGCTGTGTCCCGCATCATAACCTGGACCACAGAACCCAAAAGCTCTGATGTCAGGAAGGTACGTCTCCACCAAGATGTACTTAAAAATGTTAAAGATTCACCTACAATCCCCTCTGAAAGTATTGGAACAGCGACATGCCATTTCTTTTTTCTTTTTTTTTCTTTTCTTTTTTTGATATACATTGAAAACTTTTTTTTGCTCTCTCAGATAAAAAGATGAATGAGATGATGGATCAAATTTCAGATTTATTTACCTGACATTTATATCTAGATGTGTTAAACAACTTGGAACATGGCACCTTTTGTTTGACACTGATACCTACAGATACCCTGATTTTTCAAGTGATCAAAAATATTGGTACGTGTGACACACAGTACGTGTTTGTATTACCAAAATATTGGTTGGTACATGTTTCTTGTTGCCCAGGTGTGCCCTATTAAATTGATTGTTTAAATAATTATCTGTTCCTGGTTTGAGCCCTGGGTTTCATCTGTGAAGGCTGGATTTGTTATTAAAAAGGATTAATCAACATGACAACTAGAAAGTTGTCTATGGGAGCAAAGAAAGCCATTTTAAAGCTGTGAAAAGAGAAAATCAATCAGATCCACTTCACAAACATTGGGCATAGCTAATACAAGAATTTGGAATGTATTGAAAAACCACTGGTGCACCAACAACCAGACATAGAACAGGTTGGTTAAGGAAAACAACAGCATTTGATGACAAAAACATTGTGAAAGCTGTAAAGAAAACCCCCAAAACATCACCGTCAACCTCTACAGGGCAGGGGTGTATTGTAATACATTTTTTGAAGATGACATCCAAAGCAGAATATAGAGGCCATACCATAAGATGCAAACCACTCATCAGCAGTAAGAATCTGAAAGCCAGATTGGATTTTGCAAAGAAATATAGAGATGAGCACCAAAACGTTCTGGAACCAAGGATAGCTTCTACCAAAGAGACGGAAAGGCCACAGCGTTGGGAAAGAAAGGATCTGCTCATGATCCCCAAATATACGAGCTCATCAGTACAACAGTACAAGTAGGTTGTGTCATGGTTTGGGCTTGCATGGCTGCTTTTGGAACAGGCTCGCTAATCTTTATTGATGATGTAACTCATGATGTTAGCAACAGAATGAACTCCGAAGTCTACAGAAACATTCTGTCAGCCAATTTACAGAGAACTCCATCCAAATCTAATTGAGATTAACTTCATCATGCAGCAAGACAATGATTCAAAACACACTGTCAACCCAACAAATGACTTCATCGGGGGGGGAATCATGTTTTAGTCTGGTTGTCAATTGAGCATGCATTTCACCTTGTGAACAGGAGGCTGAAGGGAGAAAACCCCTGAAACACATAACAAAGAAAATAAGCTACAGTAAAAGCCTGGAAAAGCATCACAAAAGAAGACTGCAGTAGTTTAGTGATGTCACTGGGTCATCGGCTTGATGCAGATATTGTAAGCAAGTAGAGCTGCAAAAACTAATCGATACAATTGATGATAATCGATTATGAAAATAAGTTCGTTGCAGCCCTACAAGCAAGGATATGCAAACAAATATGAAGTGTTATTTAAGACTGTCTCTTCCAATAATTTTGCTCACCTGAAAATTTGGTGGTCTGCCACCAAAGGTAAGATGTTCTAAATTGTTTAACACATCTAGATGTAAATATCAGGAAATGAAAGCTGAAATTGTGATCTATTGTCTCATAATTATCTTTTGAGCTCAAACCCAAACATCTTCAGTATATAGCAAAAACAAAGTATGTATGTGTGTATGTATGTATATATGTATGTATGTGTATTCAGTTGTGCCCAAAAGTTTGCATACCCCTTGCAGAATCTGCTAAATCTGAATACTTTTAACTAAATAAGAGGGATCATTAAAATCCCATGTTGTTTATTTATTTAGTCCTGTCCTGAAGAAGCTCTTTCACATAACAAATGTTTACATTTAGTCCATAAGACAAGATTATAGCTGAATTTATAAAAATTACCCCGTTCAAAAGTTTACTTGATTCTTAATACTGTGTATTGTTACCTGGATGATCCACGACTGTGTTTGTTTTGTGATGGTGGTTCATGAGTCTCTTGTTTGTCCTGAGCAGTTAAACTGCCCACTGTTCTTCAGAAAAATCCTCCAGGTCCTGCACATTCTTTGCTTTTCCAGCATATTCTGCATATCTGACCCTTTTCCAACATCGGCTGTATGATATTGAGATCCATCTTTTCACACTGAGGACAACTGAGGGACTCGTACACAACTATTACATAAGGTGCAAACACCCACTGATGTTCAAGTGTGGTAAAACGATGCATTAAGACCCGGGTGGATGTAAACTTTTGAACAGGATGATTGGTGTAAATTGTTAGTATTTTGTCTTCTGGGAAACATGTAACTATTGTATTTAGTGTCTGAAGAGCAGAACTAAATGCAGGTGGGGAAAGAACTTTAAGGTCCATGTACAGATAGATAGATGGATCGACAGAGGGCTGGGTTCCTGTAATCTGCTGGGCCATCTCAGTAGTGCCAAATCTACACATTTCCCCTTGTTAAGAGCCTGCAGTTGCCCGTGTTTGTTATTGTCTTATACTTGCACTGTGGCCTAGACCCTTCATAACTGGGCGAGTGAGGAGTTTTCAGGCAGGCCAAGCACTACAGCCGTGCTGCCCGGAGAGGGTAATCTGGAGGAAAGGTGTAAGCAGGTAGTGCCCTCCTGTCAGCTTAACTGTTAAACAGCACACCCTACAGCCTCTAACCCTCACACTAGTGTGATGAATGTGACCTTTCTGTCTCTAACCTGCATCTCACAGACTGGAAAAAAAATAGAAATTGAGTTCTACTGTATTTTGTTGTTCAGTGTATTCACTTTGTGAAAACTATGCAAAAAGCCTACAAAACACAAGAACTATCATCTTTCTTTCCTTCCTAACATGTTTTATGTTCTGAAAAATTAACCATCATGTAAATTATATGCATGTCTGCGTCTAGTAGCTAGTAAGCTGTGATTAGAAATTCACAACGATTTGCACAAAGTACTCATCAGCTTTCGCCCAGTTTGTGAGAAGCTTCACGGATCGCCTCTCTGTATTACTCACACTTGTTGTCAACTTCCTTGTTTATATTGTTGTTTCTAAAAGTTCATGATCAGTTTGCTTGGTTTAGACTGTGAGATGCACTTTTGATGGTGTGTGTTATGTTGTGTTGTGTAGGCTGCCCAGGTGGTGCTGATCTCTCTCTTTGAGCTGAACACGCCTGAATTCACCATGCTTCTTGGAGCTTTGCCCAAAACATTCCAGGATGGAGCCACCAAGCTCCTCCATACCCACCTGAAGAACTGTAGCACCAGTGGAGTGGTAAATGCCTTTTCTTTTTTTTGTCCTACTTCCGAAGCTATGCATTTATTTAGATTACACCGTGCCCTCATTATGGTCACTGGCCATCTGGTCATCTTCAGAATTTTTACTCTACATCCTGTCATCATGTATCCTATTATTCTGTGTCACAGAATGTCTTGATGTTTGCTTTTCCACTTGTGTACCCGAGTACAGGTTTACTGTTTTATTTTTCGTTGCTTTGTTCATTCAGAGTTCTCCCAGCAACACAATTGGTCGTACACCACCCAGGCATCCATCCAGCAGGACGAGCCTCCTTACCTCTCCCACTAACTCCTCTCACACTGGTCTTTCACCAAGGTAACCCGTCTGTCCATCTCGGTTACAGTTCACCAGCCCAATAATGCATGATTGCACTTTAGTCGTGGAAGTGTAGTTTATACTACTCATGGCAGGTCACGCATTTTTTCTGTAACCTCTCCCACAGTACCTTTTTATGAATTAAATAAATTCTCAGACAAACCTCAAAAATGTTGAACTGTATTCTTGACATGAGTGTAACGTAAATGTACAGTGCTGATTTTCAATTAGGCCTTAAATAGTTACAGTCTTAAGGATGCACACTTAAGGTTGTGTTTTCTTTCTTTTTTTTGGGGTGGGGGATTAGGGGCTTCCCTCCATAACAGATAGGTGTCAGCATTAACTATAGCTCTATTGAAAGACCTGTTGATAGTTTCTGGGTTTCGAATCCATTCTAAAACTGCTTAACTCGTACATAACACAAACCTCAACATTCCAAATATATCTCTCTTCCTGTTCTTCCTTCCATACCCGACTCTACTCCTCTCCTCTAATTTTCACTCCTTTTCTATTATTGTCCCCTTCCATTCTCCTGTTCTGTTATCTCCTCTTTCTTGTCCTGTTCTGTGTTTTATTTCCTCTCCTGCCACAATCTCTCTCTCTCTCTCTCTCTCTCTCTCTCTCTCTCTCTCTCTCTCTCTCTCTCTCTCTCTCTCTCTCTCTCTCACTCTTTCTCTCTCTGTCGCTCTCTCTCTGACTGATCTTTGGGCACAGTCGGTTGTGGGGTTGGAGTGTCGATGGGTTCTCAAAGCACCCAGCTCCTCCTCTACCTCCTCCATCTCAGCCCTCAGTCCCTGCCCCTTGTCTCAGGGCCCTGCGCTGCACAATCTCCCCCAGGTAACTCAGCCACTAGGCTATCATTGTGAGGGGGGCAGCATTGGTGCTAAGACCCCACCCACTCAGGACAAGCCCTATCACAAAATTCTTGAAAAAAATAAATAATTTTAAGAGTAAAGTTCATTCATAAATACAGCCTGTAAACCATCATGGCTTTATAGTCCAGCACATTGGATTTGGAATTCATTAAATTTGATTTGATCCCAGTTCAGCTTGTGCTGAGGCGTTCAAGACTTCCTCTATAATGTTTGTCTCTAAAATAGTGCATGTGCTTGTAATCAACTTCAATTCAATATCAAGGGCATATTTGTTCTTCAGATCACCTTATTGCACATATTAGAGCTCATCACTGTTTGGCAAGCCGATGGTCCTCACTCTTCAATGACTTTGTTCTTGTATATATCCGGCATAACACTAACTTTCATTTCTTCTTCCTTCTTTTCTCCTGAACAGTATGCTGGAGTATGATACAGAGAATATGAACTCTGATGAAATCTACAGTTCACTGCGCGGCGTTACAGAGGCCATCCAGAGCTTTAGATATCGCAGCGAGGAGGACCTCAATGAGCCGATCAGACGTGAATTGAAGAAGGATGATGGGGTACATGCTCTTAGAACTTCTGAACTCTCTTAATTTATGTGCTACAGCTCAACTGTAGATCAAAATCTGGAATGGTTCATGAATTATAAACATTATTGGAAATTAAGAAACTGTGCTACTACTTAATAATATACGTTTCTATAGAGTATAGTATTAGTGTAATGTTTCTACAGTGTGTTACTTTCACCTTCATTTTGTTCCATTCCAGCAGCTTCAGCAGCACCACTTACATACTTGCACTTTGTTGCATTTATGTTTTCTGAACACAACTTTCCCGCAGGTTGGCAGGGACATTGCATCACCTGGGTCAGATTCTCAGTTAGGTTTGGATATAGTGGAGGGAGGACGCACTGCCTTGGATAACAAGACGTCTCTGCTCAACACCCCCTCTCCACGTTCTTTTGCCGGGCCAAGGACACGAGAGTTTGCACCATATGGCTATGGAGACACCATTGGTGGTTATGATAAGAGTGCTTTGAAAGAGGCTGTCTTTGATGATGACGTGGAACAGTTCCGTGATTGTAAGTTTGCACTCTGCCATTAATCATTTCTGCTCTGCTCACCTTGTCTGTTTCATACCATTTCATATGGTCATTACTGTCTGTGTAAAATCAACAACACGAAACTTTATAAGGGTATGAAAAATAAATCCTAGTGCAGCATAGGGGCGGTTTAACTAGCCACAAATTAAGTAATGCGTCCTGCCAGTTGCATAATCTAACTTGCCGTATATTAACAATATTTGATGTTAGTCGAGTAGATGGAATGCTTAAGGGTGATCAAGAATATATAGATGGAAAGTTTAAAGAAAAGACGTAAAGATGCAAAAGAAGAGTAATGTTGAAAAATGAATTTTAATTGGCTTTTAGGATAAAAAATAGAATGCCTTTTAGCATTAGATGCAGCTTACCATGATGCACAAGGAGGCATGAGCTTGAAGAATGCAGAAAAGCAGTTAAAAAAAGAAAAAAAAAATTAATGAATTTCTGAATGAGTAAGAAAAGCAGAAGCATATCTACTCTCTCTCAGTAATCAGGACATTCTTATTTTCATGTGTACTTTTCATAAAGGCATGGGGGTAGTATTGGATCAAGGGGGTGGGGGTGTCATGGGTTTCATCTAGTATATTGGTCATCACATCCCTACTGTCCTCCCTCCTCCTCTCCTTCCCTCTCTACAGGCCGTCGGCAGGATTGCAGTGAGAACAAGATGGTGCTCTCCAAGGTCTTTGCTCCTGGTAAAGGCCGACTAAGTAGAATAACAAATTACTCCTCTGACATTTCTGTTTTGTCCTTTGTCAGATTGCTTCATTACAGTGTTTTCCATTTACTACATCTCATCTTTGGTGGCATGGCTGCTTCTGTGCTAGCAGTGCGAGTCACTAATATCATGCAGTGACTTAATATTAGAGCGTCAACAACTAATCAATTATAACCGATTATGAAAATCGTTGTCGTCAAATCTCACTATCGATTAGTTGGTCTGAGAATGGCAAGGGGCACATTTACTCATTACATTTTGTGTCACAAATGGCGTACTATACACTATGCACTCACACTATGCACTCTACTGTCTAGTTTAGAAGGCTATGATCATCTCTAACCAGAAGTATAAGATATTTCCCTTTCGATGGCACGTAACACATGTAATTCAATGCTGCTAGCTATAGCCGAATACCCAGAGTCAATGCAAATGATTTTCTTCAGTTTGCTGTTTGTTAGCATTACCTTTTATGGCCAACATGACTGAGGCATAATCGTCAAGCTACTGCGGGGGGAGAAAGTGTGCGATCCACTAAGGCTAATAATTAATATTAGTACCACTAATAATTTTATATTAACTGCGACGAAGAAGACTGTAACCTGCAACATAGACATATATAAATTTGTGTTTATTGCCCACAAACTTTACAGAGTGGAGCTTGTGTATCACGGAAGCACGACAGTGATGCACGAGCACAAACTTGCGTTTAAATCCAAAATGCTTCACTGTGTGCAAAAGGTTGGGGAAACTAGTTCAAGTTGCTTAGAATGTTTAGTTTAATTCCAGTTTATTGTCATTATACACTGTATTTGCGTGCATGCAGTGTAAATTCTGTTGTATATTAAAATGGGAGCAATCTGTAAGTGATATATTCCTCGTTTGTAAGTCGCTTTGGATAAAAGGGTCTGCTAATTGAATAAATGTAAATGTATCTGTAATGAGGCTGAGTTGCTCCTCACTCGCAGTATAGATGTGGTCACAAGCAGTGGGTATGCAAGCAAAATCTGCAATGTCTAATTGAAACCGTACAGTAGAACAATATGCCTATAGGCGGTGAGGAACAGAAATCGTAAGGTGCAGTGAAAGTAATAGTTTTACATTACATAGTTGCAGCCCTACTTAATATCGTATAACTTTTGGTGGTGGCTCTTTATTACTGCATAAAATTTTTTCTGCCTTTATATCATTGCTTTTTTGCTTTAAGCAAAAACTAACAGAGCTTGAACTTGGATTTATGGCTCTAATATACTTTTAGTAATATCTGGCTGTACAAATGTGTGTAAAAATCCAAGGAAATACTAATCCTAGTTGTTTTCTAGTGTCTTCTAAGTGGTGTCTGCTCCAAACGGGGCCGGGTAGCTAAATAAAGGTAAAAAGTCAGGTCTCTTGCCTGATTTGTCCAATATTTTGACTGCATTTGCTTTGGATTTCTTAGACCTGGTGGCAGACCTGCTGAAAGAGCTGTCCAATCACAATGAGCGAGTAGAGGAGAGAAAAGGGGCACTGGTGGAACTGCTGAAGATCACCCGAGAAGACAGCCTAGCTGTGTGGGATGAGCATTTTAAAACCATCCTATTGCTGCTCCTGGAGACACTTGGAGACAAAGATGTGAGACTTTACCTAAACAGCCATTTACACTTAGCGTCGCTGTGATGGTGATGTGCAAGTATACACACTGGGCACTATCGACGTTTAGAATCCTCCTCTGTCTTTCCTGTTTCACAGCATGTACTCATCTGACAGTGTGTAGAGTAAAATGTGCTTCCTTTGCCTTATACCTTCCCTCCAAAAAATACATTGTATGACCCATTTATTTTCCCCTCTTTCCTGACTGACTTTAAGTAATTTACATTCTGCTGTCTCTTGCAGCACACTATTCGAGCTATGGCTCTGCGTGTTCTCAAAGAAATCCTAAGGATTCAGCCAGGCCGCTTCAAGAACTATGCAGAACTCACCATCATGAAGACATTAGAGGCTCACAAAGACACTCACAAGGAGGTTACAAACGCTTTTTTCATTCATGCTCATTTCATCATCAACCTTATATATTGGGCAATGTGCATTTAAAATAAAGCAGTATCCTCATCCTTTGTTTTGATGACCTTTACCAGTTCTCTGAGGCTTGCTAATCTTTGTTTTACTCACCACTGTGTAAATGTGGCTCTAAAAAACCAAATTACCAAATGCCCAAGTTAACATTATTAACTTTATTTAGGAAAAGAGAGAACTTTTCACAATTAAGTCTACACATATATCACTGCATGATGCAATTAAATCAAACCAGGATTTTCTCAGAAGTCATGCTATTGAAACAGCAATCAACCAGAAGGTGTCTAATCCCAGCTTAAAGTTCAACACCTGCACCAGTGAAAACAGAGCACCCAGTTTACTGCTTATGAATGATGTTCACCTAAAACAGATGAATAAATGAATGAACCAGCACTTCTATACCTCTACTCTGTGCACTTTGCTTCCTCTGGAACTCAATTAATGGATCTTGTATAGTAGCACTACTTGTATTGTTTCTGCTCGATATATCGATTTGCTTATTTGTAAGTCACTTTGGATAAAAGTGTCTGCCAAGTGAATAAATGTAAATGAACCATAGGGCATACCTGCCTCTAAGACTAAACACCCTGACCGTGTTTGTAGCACCATCACTGTGTTTACTCACCCGAGTCACGTGATTGGTAGAAAAATTATACATTCCTAAGAAGTTTTTGATCATTTGTCTTAATGACAAGGTGAAATTATAATATTTTATATAAGGGAAAATTAATGAAAGATGGTTTAACCTACAGAAACTTAAATACTGTTCTCCCTTCTCCCTGCTCTTACCAGGTGGTAAGGGCTGCTGAAGAGTCTGCATCCACACTGGCTGGCTCCATCCACCCTGAGCAGTGCATCAAAGTGCTGTGTCCCATTGTACAGACTGCAGACTACCCCATTAACCTGGCAGCTATTAAAATGCAGACAAAAGTCGTCGAACGAATTGCCAAGGATTCTCTTCATCAGCTGCTGCCAGACATTATTCCTGGCCTCTTACAAGTGAGTTTCTAATGCTTCTGTTAACCATCATTTATACTCACTTGTAAAACATAATAAATAAATAAATACTAGGGATGCACCGAAATGGAAATTCTTGACCGAAGCCGAAACTGAATATAATGAAAAACCTGGCCGAATACCATGTTTTTTCGCATTTTTTCCATTTATTTTGCCATTTTTTTCACCATTGCATAAATTAATCAAAATGTGCTTTTTACTGATAAATTTTAAGATATGAAAGTGTGTCCAAAAAATCATGAATGATTTCATTCAATTAAAATGCACGTGTGTGTTTGCGAAAGGATTAGGGGAAGTGGAAAGTCAGAAAATAAGATGTATTTATCTCTTTAATCAGTTATTTAAGACTAACTTTGCTTTTTACATTTTCCTTTTTGGAATGTTCATTACGGCAAATCACAATAACAATGCGAGGAAAGTAATTTTGTGCTACCTTGAAAACTCACGCAATCCCTTTATACGTTAGGTGTACACCTCATTTATTAATTACACGGCTCTGTTATGATGTGGGGCCATTTTGCTGACATGGTTTGTGTCCACGTGTTCCCTTAGAGGAAAGAGTCACTGCAAATCAAAACAACGTTCTTGTATCTGAATAAATTTACGTTATGACGAAACATTTCTATCCTGATGGGACTGGTCCAGGATGACCGCGTTCCCATTCACAGGGCACGAGGACCCACTGAGTGATTCGACGAGTGTGAAAATGATGCAAGTCATATGCAATGGACTTTGCTGTCCCCAGATCTCAACTTAACTGAGCACGTATGGGAGATTTTTTTTTAATAGGGAATGGGATTGGGAGATTAGTTACCTCGAGCTCTCTGCCTCCATCTTCAAAACACCAAGAAAAATATTTTTAAGAATATCTTTAGGAAGAATGGTGTTCATCTGTCCATTAGAGTTCTAGTTATTTTTGTAGAATCTGTGCTGTGGCTTAATACCTTACTAATACACGTCGGTACATGTAAAATGGTACCATAAATAATTTCAGTTCAATAAATAGTAATCCACTATTATACAACTGTGGTTTTTTGTGTGTGTGTGTGTGTGTGTGTTTGCTAGTAATATAAACAAATCAGCTGTTAAATGGGCTTGGCTTAGATGTTGTGCAGTGTTTAGGCATGTGGATAATGTGATGAGATTATTGAGTGCCACTTGTAGACATGGCTGTCCAAATGTATTGTACATGTATTATTATTTTTGTTTTTTTCACTCCCTCATCACACTTTTATAGCTATCTATCCTAACTATCCTTTTGATGTGTGTGTGTGTGTGTGTGTGTGTCTAAAGCTATTGGTCAGTATTAACATCTATGTTTCTGTCTGTCTGCAGGGCTATGACAACACAGAAAGCAGTGTTCGCAAGGCCAGTGTCTTCTGCCTAGTGGCCATCTATTCTGTCATCGGTGAAGAGCTCAAGCCCCACCTGGCACAGCTCACGGGCAGTAAGGTACAATCATGTGCTCACCAGTTCAAAGTTTTCTCCCCTTCTTCCCACTTATCAATCTTGCTTTGTTTGTTTGCTTCCATTTCTGTTCCTGTGTTCACATTTGCCCTAGTTCCATTCCACAGCAGTTTGTTTAACTTGACCTGTGCAGATCAACAAGGGTCATATCTATCTCTCTCTCGCTCTCTCGCTCTCTCGCTCTCTCTCTCTCTCTCTCTCTCTCTCTCTCTCATTCATATATATATATATAATATAAATAATTTGTATATTGGTACTCGAATACGGTTTTCCTGGAGTAGAGCTGAGTTGCTCTGTTTCTTAGCTAGAAGGAAATAAGTGCAATTTACCACACTGACCATAGCAAAAAAAAAACAAAACAGCAGCATAGGAAACTCGATACGTAGCTGAATCAAGCGAGTGTGCTAATGTTAGCTAGCTCCATATTGAGCCACTGAAATGTCTTACCGGTTCAGCAGAAACAAAGCAGTCTCTGCATCAGTCTTCAGATCTGAGTCTTCACCACCCCTCAAAAGCCATGCCGAGATTGATTCTCATTTTAAAACGGGCTCTGTCGCTTTTTCCTTTTTGACTGCAGGCTCTCAGCAGTTAGGGTTTTCTTGGTTTTGCCAACAGCTGATTCTTGGGATGTCACCGATGACTGCTGTTTAGAACGAAAGCAACCATCTAGATGACCAGTTTAAATTCTTAGCAACTGTTGTAATAAAAGCTACAAACACTCCACCATCAACAGGCGCCGCACATGAGATACAGTAACCGGGTTTTCTTCTTTCTGGTTACGGACGTGATGTACCCACACAAGACGAATGACATTACTGACGTTTCCCATGAAATCCGACCTGACAGCTCAAATTATTATTATTATTATTATTATTATTATTATTATTATAAGCTTACCATTGCGAATCGGGTATGGTAAGGAGACCGTTTTGAACACGGAGTTGTTTGTTTGTTTTTAAACACACGTACTTGCACAATAATTGTTGTTGTTGTTGTTGTTTTTTTTTCTTTTTCATTTTTAACCAAAGAAAGTTTGATACTGCAGATTTAAGGTGCATGTCTTAGCCTAAATTCCCAGCATTTTTAGCCATTTTGTAAGCATTCTTGACTATAACTGTGATACAGCAGTAATTGTTTTCGGTGAATAAACCTATGTCACTGTTGGCTAAACAACCAAATAGCAGAGTAGTGGTTATGCTGATTACATACATGCTGTTCTTACTGTTTACATTTATATTTGCCATTTAGACTTGTTTTTAACTATTGTCTAACTTTTTAAACATGACAGCAGTCAAATAACTATTAACTATTAATTGAAGATGTCTGCAGCAAACCCTTTTAAGAGAAATCTGAAATCAACTATTTGTGTTGTAGGGCAGGGGTCCACAAAACCCGGGCTGCGGACCGGTATCGGTCTGTGGGTCATTTGGTACCGGGCCGCACAGAAAGAATAAATAAATTACAGTATTTCCGTTTTATTTATCTAAGTCTGGACGATGTTTTATTCAGAAAAATGAACGGATTCTCTCCATTACATCCGTCTATGACTCACTATTGAGTCACACTTGGTCACGGGATACGTGAAGCATTGGAAGGGGTGGTGCGCAGAGCAGATGTTACCCATGTTACATTGTTGGCGTGATATTACCAGGATGCTGCTAATAAAGTTGCGATTTCATATTGGATTCACATTTATTATTATTATATTTAAAAAATACCCCAGTTTTTATGCCGATCTTTTCATTTTATTTTGTTGTATTTATCCGCCACACCTTAAAGGCCGGTCTGTGAAAATATTGTCTGATATTAAACCAGTCCGTGGAGCAAAAAAGGTTGGGGACCACTGTTGTAGGACATCTTTTTGGGGTAATTCTGTAGATTTTAGACAATGGCATCAACTGCATTAGTTCACTTAGTAGTGACATTTAAATAAATAAATAAATCTCTTGCTTTCTACTTTCTAATTGCAACTAGCCATCACACTACTCATAATAATGTTAAATGTTGCAATTTCATGGCATCGTTAAATGTTTTCTCCACAGATGAAGTTGCTAAACCTGTATATCAAGAGAGCCCAGACGACCAACAGCAACAGCAGCAGTTCGTCCGACGTGTCCTCTCACAGCTAATGCAGAAGGCATGCTCATCAATGCCCTGCACTCAATAGATGGGTCTTAGCTGTGTGTCCTTCTGACATTTTTGGTCCTCTTTAATGTTGTTTTTTTTTTCTCCCCCACCCCTGGATATTTCCAACACATTTTACCCATTTCCATCAGTATTCCTTTTGATTTCCTGTTTCCTGATCATTTCCTGAATGTAAAAATAGATTGAAAGTTTTTTCACAGTGTTATAGGGATCATATCTTCTGGGTTTTTTGTTGTTTTGTTTTGTTTTTAAAGAAATGACTTGATATTTAACCTTTTAATAATGTGGTCTATTTTCCAAATCTGTAGTGTTTGAGGTTTTGACGTTGTTTTAAATGGGGAACAGTTGCGTAGGTTAAATGTGTCACTTGAATCGGAGTTAGTGGAGGATCATTTGGCTGGCCGAGTGATTTGAAAAGATCAAGTGTCATTTTAAGGTTAAGCTAAAATGACAGCCAAAAATGTAGGACTAAGTGTATACATTTATTTAAATTTGTATTTAAATACAGTGACATGCCGTCAGAGCGGCACACCCTGTAACACAGAAAATGATCTAAAATGCATCCTTTATGTTTGTAATTGAAGTTTGTTTTAAAGTTTATGGATTTGTATTATTATGTGTTGCTTTACTTTATAAGGATGTCATAGCTTATTGGTTTCTTCGTTTTTACAGTATGTTTTGCCCTGCCATAAAAATCAACCTGATCAAGGACAAACTACTGAGTGTATATTCCACCCAGGATTTTGTGATGTCAGTGCAAACTTTCTGCTTCAAATTCACAGTTGAGTTAAGAGCCATGCTAAATTATTTTATAGCTTTCTAACTCGCGTCAGTTATTTTTTCAGTAATTCCACAATTGCGGGTTGGTAAGGTCTGTTGTACATCTTGAAGAACAGGCCGTTGGTTTGACTAAACACACTCAGCTCCTCTACCTGCAGGAAATCCCTGGACTACCATAATATAATAAAAAACAATAATTTTCCTCCAATCATTTGTAAAGATCATTGCAAAAATTCTGCATGGAATACCACATGAACACACATGCTGAAGCCCCAATTTTCAAGAAAATGACAATCTAAATGAAAATTTAAATGCTTAAAATAATTATTTGTTTTCATACATGAAAGTTAACAGGTGCTTCACTTTATTGCATTGAAAGAAATATGATCCGGAACATCTTGAGTCAGAAACACTGAATGAATGTTTAAAGATTTCTGTACCACAATCCCATCCAGACCCAGTTCTATACTGATCCTGCTGCTTAATGAAGACGTTACACAAATGTGTAGATGCTAACGAATATTTTTTTGCAAATGGCAGTGATTCCTGCTTTGAAGGACAATTGAATGGTGGCAGAAACGTCAAACACTACCGTGCATACTGTTTAGTTTTGTTTTGTTTTTTTTTTGGTCATATTATGTTTTGGCCACTCAGACTGTTGGTTTTAAGTGTGCACTCTGATTTAAATGTGAAACATGCTATAGATACAGGGCATGTGTCTATAGATTATCTAAAATCCCTCTAAATTGGCATAAATGACTAATAGATGCATTGTCTAATGGCTGAAACTTTTACCAATTGCTTCTGTAGCATTTGCTTTCAGATGCTTTTTTGTACATAAGTTATTATAAACAAACAAAAAAAGCAAAAATTTATGGGGGTTTTGCACTCTTTCGCACGTTAGCCTGCATGTTTTTGGAACACACCCATCTTGCGCTGCAGTTATTGGTCTTGTTACAGTTTTTGAGACCTTGCCTCCTCAGTCCTGTGGTCAACCTGTAAATACAGTATTAATGCTTTACCCCCAGCCAGGAGGCATCCAAGTACAAAACTTAAATAGGGCTTAATGAGGTGACCAAAATATCATGTCTGTGTCCCCATAAACAAATTCATTGTAAACTGGGTGAAAGCATCTTAGTTCTACTACATATTGGGGCTTTTGTGAGGGTACACTGTGTGCGCCTGTCTTGGTAATATCCAGCTTTTTTTTCCAATAGGGCCGATGATGGCCTGACTTAGAAGATTCTTTCATAATGTCTGAATGAGTTCTGATTTAAAACCGAGCCAACTTTGAAGGGAAGCTTAAGTATTAGTTGATGACTGGGTCTCAATAATCTGTGGAAATGTGGGGCCACAAAAAGTATTCCAGCAAAAGTTTTCTGCACGTGTTCTAACTTTGTTTTTGTCATGTAACACTAATATCCATATTTATACATTATAATTTTCTTTTACCATTATGACTGTACAGTTGTTGTTGTTGTTGTGTTTTGTTTTTGTTTTTTTTGTTTTTTTAAAGGGCCATGTGTGATAGATTTGCAACCTGAACCTGTTTGCCCTAAAATAAACCTGACACCCTGACTGACAGTAATTGTGTGTGTGTGTGTGTGTGTGTGGTGAATGACAGTTTTAGCTGGTCCTTATAAGTAAAACTGCTACCATTTTACAAAAGCTGCCAAAAGGTTTCTCACTTTATGTAGTTTACCATTAATTAACTGCCTTAATAATTATATCAGTGGAAGGTCCTCACAGTACATTTGCCTCACACCTCCAGGGTTGTGGTGGTTCGATTCCCACCTTTTGTCGTGTTTGTGCGGAGTTTGCATGTTCTGCTTGTGCTTTGGGGGTTCCTCCAGGTACTCAGGTTTCCTCCCGCAGTCCAAACACAAGCGTTGTAGACTGATTGGCATTTCTAAATTGTCTAGAGAGAGAGAGAGAGAGTGTGTGCCCTGAGATTTGTTGGCACCCTGTCCACAGTGTCCCCTGCCTTGTGCCCTGGGTCAGGCTTTCTACGAACCTGTGTAGGATATGCAATACAGAAAATGGATGGATGAAGGTCCTCACAAGTATATGAGAGAGAGAGAGAGAGAGAGAGAGAGAGAGAGAGAGAGAGGTGTGTGCTCGGTCGTGTCCTGTATGCTCCTCTGTGACTCTGCGCCTCTTTCAAAGGTCGCCTGCTGTGCTGATGAGATAGACGTCACGAGCAGCTTCGTGTAGTCTAGTCTTTCGAAGATTTATTATTTTCTTTTCTTTTTTTTCCCTCTCTCTCTCTCCTTCTGAGAATATAAACCTTTTGTATAACTCTCAGTCCGAAATGTTCCACCAAAAAGCGCAGTCTGGTTGTGTCAGGTAAGTGTGGGTCAGCGTCTGCACCTTTTACTTCAGACGAGCTTAAAGCTTTCCTCTTTAGCATATCTGGAAGCGCTGAATTCAGGATACAATGTCAGTTAACATCTGTAAGCTCGAGTCGCCTGGGAAACGTGTATTTTATTTATGCTGAATAAATACAGAGAACGGGGGAGTTGTTTCGAAACGTCTTTTTGGCTCTAGATGTGAGCGCAGTTCTGTTCAAATAACTGCATTTATTTCAGTATAATTAAAATTAAGAACTGAAGCAAAACGGACATTAGTTGTAAATTAGATATCTTGGATATCGTGTTTGGTTTTTTTTTTATTAGTAAAGAATTTGTGCAGTACCAGTTAAAATGTAGACCCACGTGACTATATTTTATTTCGTTATAGACGCTTATAAGACTTCCTAAGAATATTTAGGTTTCTACTACTAAGTAAAAGAG
>JAOUWY010000075.1:14918372-14928392 GCA_025728095.1 Prietella phreatophila
TTACACAAGCTGTACACTCACTACTTTACATTGTAGCAAAGTGTCATTTCTTCAGTGTTGTCACATGAAAAGATATAGTCAAATATTTGCAAAAATGTGAGGGGTGTACTCACTTTTGTGAGATACTGTATATGCATGCATGCATGTATGAATGAATTAATGTATACATGTATGAATGAAGGTGAAGCCAAAGCAAATCTGGGGAATGATGAGTGGGAATACACCATGGATGGGATGTCAGTCCATCACATGGCACCATGTACACTCACATTCAAACCAAGAGACAATTCAGATTAGCCAAGCTACCTACTTGCATGTTTTTTGGGGGTGGTGTAAAGAAACTAATTCATAGGGCAATGCTCTAATTATGTAGACAAATCTTTTACTATTGACAGAATACATTTCAATAAATTGCAAATCTGTAGTGGTAATTTCTTTGTTCTTGTATAATCACAAAATTCCATCTGGCCTTGATTTTTGGGGTACTATGCATAGAATGAAAAAAGCTTCCTTAATTTTATTTATTTATTTGAGTAATTTAGAAACATTATTCAGTTTTTGTCAAATAAATACTGACACCACACTCATTTTACAATCTTATATATATTGATAACATTGATTATATAATATATTCAACCTTAGAATCTTACATATTCCTCTTCAAATAGCCTACTATGATAATGTGTGCAATGTAAAGGATCTGACTACAATGTCACCCTTCATGCTGAGATGTTCCGTTGACCAAAGCATTGTTGAGTTGAGTATGTACAGAGGGGTAACTGTGTGTCTCAGATCCTGACCGAGGTCAAATTCTCTGTTTCAAAAAGAGTGCATTATGTTCAATTTCCCTTTGATAAAGACTCAAGGAAGACAGACGAAGTCTGCTCAAGTGGATCACACATTATATAGAGACTTGAAATAGCTGTTAAAGTTATTACTGTACCTTGTATTAATGATGTACCTTGAAGTACATTTTTGCTTTTGTTACATAAGGCTCTGATACCTCTGTCCCATTACATATTTTAGTCATAGTACTACTAAAACTACTAAATCACTGATAACATCACCAAATTTATCAATGTAAAAGTTTAATTTTCATTCCTTAATGGGAAAAATTTTACTAATTGATGTTTACACTAGGTATATGTGTGGTTACAGTGTGGTGTTCAGCTAGGATCCTGGGTAGAATGGGTCAGTTATACTTTGAGCTGCTTGATTGAATGAGCAGTTTTATAATGTTTTTAGGTACCCAGCCCCACGGGAAGCAGCTGCCTTTCCCCAGCTGTCTTCCTTCCAACAGAGAGAAGACAGCTGCATGTGGACTTCCTTGTCTGTTGAATGTAGATGTAAATGCCTTTGTTGTAATTTCACATTTTAGCCAGTATTTCAGGACATATTTTGACTCAGCCAGCTCTGTATATACTCTTCCTAGTCATCTAAAATCATCTACCACCTGTAATATTAATCATTACTGTGTTCTCTTCTCTCACTCAGCTTTTGCTATGTCTAATGTTTCTTACTCTCAGGCTATTTTTCCTTCATCTTCTCTCTGAGAGAATATGGAATTCCAGTGGCATAAGTAGTCAGCAGGCGGTAGATCAAATGAATCCTCAACAAAATGTGCTGTCAAAATGAAACTGTTTGTTGCTGCCACCTTGCCAATCCCCAGCAGTTCTCTTTCCTTCTTACCCTTCATGTGTACAATGTTTGTGGTTCTTGCATCACTCAGGCCAGTCCTGCCACTTTTAATATTGAATGCTATGTACACTAACTATAGAAACTGCTCTGTATGCATGTAGATTTTTTTTTTGACGTACCCCGGGTTTTCAGTGGGTGTATAGCATTGGTGTGACATGAATATTTAAAGACATGAAATACAGTACCTCTTATTCATACACTCTCATTTAAAACATATGAGATGATGGATCACATAGGTACATGTAATTTTCCACAGCAATGACGGCCAGCTGTCCTTCCTATCTCCCTGTAGCACTGTCTTATGCGTTTTACATTACAGACATTGCAGATTATTGTTCTAGCAACACCCTAGGCATCTTTCTTCAGTAGAAAGGTCCCGTCCCCGTCCCCCCCTTTTTTTTTATACAAAATTATCTTTAAAATACAGTCTCCTGAAAAAGGAACATTTCTTTTTTGCTGAGGATGGCCACATCTGCATCCCTCATGCCTCCCTGCAGCAGGCTTATGGTATGTTCATGCAGGTGAGCAGACACCCTAGGCATCTTTCTTCTGGTCTCTTTAGTGTCCTAACTTATTGTATGTGATGTGTTGGAAGCAGGAAAAATGGGCAGGCGTAAGGAACTGAACAATTTTGAAAAGGGCCAAATTGTGGTAGCTAGATGACTGGGTCAGAGCATCTCCAAAACTACAGGTCTTGTGGGGTGTTCCCGGTATGCAGTGTTTAGTACCTACCAAAATGGTCCAAGGAATGACAACCGGTGAACTGGCAACAGGGTCATGGGTGCCCAAGGCTCACTGATGCACCTGGGTAGCAAAGGCTATCCCATCTGCTCCGATCCCACAGAAGAGTTACTGTAGCACAAATTGCTGAAAAAAGTTATTACAGGCTGTGATAGAAAGGTGTCAGAGTGCACAAAGCATCACAGCTTGTAAGTTTGGGGCTGAACAGCCACAGACCGGTCAGGACAGGATGCCAGTCCATCCAGTATTCAATAACTAATTTAATTAATTGTTATTATCAAAATTGACAATCAACTATTACTTCACCATGCAATCTAGTCTGTTAATAGTAAGCATAATGAGGACAGCTGGACTAGACTCAACAAGTCCTAATTACTGCAAACCCTGTAAATCAAATCAACACTTAAATGGAACTTTTTCAACACCATGAAATTGGTATAAACAGTCTTACTGAATAACACACTCTGCCAATATGGAAAGAAACTCTAGAAATGATGAGGATGACGGTTATCAAAATATATCAGTCTGGCAAGGTTTACAAAGCTATTTCAGAGACTCTGGGAAGCCAAAGGACCACAGCCATTATCTCCAAATGGAAAAACTTGGCACAGTAGTGAACCTTCCCAGAAGTGGCCAAACTTCTAAAATTCCTCCAAGAGTGCAGCAACTTCTCATCCAGGAAATCACAAAAAAGCCAAGGACAACATCAAAGGACTTACAGGCCTCTCTTGCATCAATAAAGGTCGCTGTTCATGGCTCTACTATCAGAAGGGACACTTGGCAAAAATGACATCCATGGAAGAGTGGCGATGTGAAAACCACTGTTTACCCAGAAGAACATTAAGGCTCGTCTGAATTTTGCCAAAACACATCTTGATGATCCTCAAATCTTTTGTGAGAATGTTCTGTGGATTCATGAGTCGAAAGTGGAACTGGTTGAAAGACAGGGGTCCCATTATATCTTGTGTAAACCAAACACAAAATTCCACATAAAGATCACCATACCTACAGTGAAGAATGGTGATGGAGGTATGTTGGTGTGGGGATTTGCTGCTGCTTCAGGGCCTGGGCAACTTGCAATCCACCTCTGAATGGCTCAAAAAAGCCAAGTTAAAGTTTTGGAGAGGCCTAGTTGAAGTCCTGACTTGAACCAATTGAGATGCTGTGGCAGGACCTTAAACAGGCAGTTCATACTCAAAACCCCCTCAGTGTGGCTGAACTAAAGCAGTTCTGCTAAGAATATTGGGCCAAAATTCAGCCACAGTGCTGTGAAAGACTGGTCTGCAGTTATCGGAAGCGATTGGTTGCAGTTATTGCTGCTGAAGGTGGCACAACCAGATTTTAAGTTTAACCCTTATACACATACCTCGAGTCATTATCGACCAGGGATGTCAACCAGTACCCTCCCCCTCATGAATTTTTTCACATTAAACCACCACCTTCATAGTATTCCTCAATCTATTTATTATCAACAATATAACAAGGAAAAATATAAAATTGTCAAAATGTATGTTTTATAATGGATCTATTGTAAAAATAAATAAAATTATAGGGTCTACTGACCCGAGGTATGTAATAGTGTAAATATATTTTCCTGTGTAGCAATATTGAATCTCTCACAGCTCAATAAGTGCAATTCACTTTTATTCCTCAAGGTGAGGCACAACAATGATGAAGTAATGTGTCAATCATTATTACCCCAGAGATGGCTCACCTGATATGGGTCAGTGCTTTGCTGCAGGATAGGTTTCTAATCAAATATTAGTGTTGTTTAATGGTGGCTCTGATGATGAAGCTGTCAGCAAACAAATACTGATTTTGATGATTATGAACACGATAGTCGCCTATTGAGAGCAACGGATCGAATGATCTGGATTGTGAATATGAACCAGATGATGAATTTACCGGGCGAAGTACAGAAGGTGCCTAATCATAATATTACTTGACAATAATGTTTTTGGGCCTGCATTTTGATATGTGTGTATTTATTTACTGTCCAACTGTAATAAGAGAACTCGGTAGACTCTATGCGTGAATGCTGCTTACGTATTTCTGGTAGAATCTCAGCCAGTGACTTTACTTCCATATAGTGTGTTACTATAGTGTGTTAGTGGCATAACTCTTTCATACGGTTCATTTTACAACGATTAAACCATTATTGTTTTGTACTGTATGTGTGTATGTGTGTGTGTGTGTGTATGTAAGGTAGTAAGTAATGGCTCCCAGAAAGTCAAAGTATCAACGGCAGGAAGACAGTAGTTCGGCCAAACATTGCTGTGTCCCATTATGTGAAACCTCCTCAAAGTTAAGCTCTTAGAGTCTTCCATGTTTAAATGCATCTTTATATTTACTATGATATATCTGTACTCAAAAAGGTACCATTGCAGTGAACCATGTACTCTATCTGTCATGGACTGGAGGACGAGGTGGATGCAAGTACAGATAATTTATTGTATAAAGTAAATTTTAATTAGGTAAATAAATACAAATAATGCAAAGGGAAGTATGAAGTGTCAGAAACGGAGACTTAATTAGATTCGCTCATCGGATTTAGCATGACAACCTCACAGTTGTCAGTGTAACTCGAAATATATAGGCTAATTTGAAGCCCTTTTCCTTCATACTGTTGGGTGTAACAGCTGACTGCCTCACAATATGATTAACATCATTCACAGTAATCTGGGGAAGCTATTGTAAACAGGGAGTGTAATATGTCATACTCTCCTGCGCCTTCTTCACACAGTTATTGCCAAAAACGAAGCGTAAACGGCTTCCGGTGCGGCACCGGATGTAACTGAGCTGGCTGAGACAAATAAAAAGTCCAAGTTCGTTCATAAATGGACTCGAGTCCGGGATCGAGTACCCCAACTCTAAAATATATGCTAAAATGTAAGTATATGACTATAATCGTAGTGGAATCTTACACAGTTGCACATGTAATGAACTTTTTAGACGGTCCCTTACTGACTCCATTACTGTGAAGTGCTGATGACCTGTGTTTCTGAAAGATTAGCTTCAGCTGGCTGTAATAGGAGACAATAAAAAAAAAAAAAAATATATATATATATATATATATATAAATTCAGTTGTATTTGGTTGTCTGTCCACTCTAAAGTAAGAAAATACACATTTTGTCCTTTTTTGTGTTTTTGTTTCTTGAGAAATCTCGACTGTGTGGTGAATGTCCAATATAAAACCAACTCTATCACGGTAAGCAATACTAAGCGATACTTTACGAAAACCTGCCGCAGTAATACAGAATTTAATTATAGTGATGTGGTCACAGGTGCGTGTGTAGGCTTCAAATGCTGCTCAGCCAATCGGATTTTGAAACCGAAACTGAGATACTTATAAAAGATTACTTCACGCTTTCAAATCATGTACTAGTGCTAAACGATAACAGAGGTGAAAGATCTGGCAACTCAATTAAAGTGTTTGCTACAAGGGCTTATAGCCCACCGGGAAATGCTTTGTAGAGGGTGACATTGTAACAGAACGTGTCGAAATCATAATTTGTTGTGTAAATAACAGTCGCCCGGCTAACTGAATATTTGTCAACAAACCTAAAGCAGCAAGTAACAGGCAAAGCAGGTGCATTTGATTTTTATTCAGTACTGTGTAATGTGAGCACTGATGCCACAGACACTGCTCAGCTGTCTCCACAAATATATATGTGAGCAATCATTTTATCTAATGAGGCTAAACAAGGGTCGATTTACATCCAAAATAACTGGGTCACCTTTGTGATGTAGTTCAAATATCCATAAAAAGATTTACACCTGACTTGACGGCAGTTCATCAATCCAGCATAAGTGTTCCTGTTAGAACCATTAACTGCTGAGTGAAAACGGCAAAATGTTTATTTACACAACACTATCCAGCATTCAGCAGAACATGTTTAAAATGCACCTACTGAGTTAGACAATTGGATAAAATAAAGGCAGCATTAATCAAGTAGGCCTATTATTTACTTGTTTAGATTATTACAAAGAGAGTGTGGCCCATGACTGCATTTTCTTCCCTCTGTCTGGCCTCGACAGGAAACATTTTGATACCCCTGCCCAATATTGACAGTCAAAGAAAAAAAAATATCTGTGCTGCTAGTGAGTAATTAACACAATTTAATGCACATAACATACAGTAACTATTAACAAAACAATAATAAAAAAAGAAATGAAACACAAATATCTACCATTGCAACTAAGTACAAGATTACATACAATTGGACAGGACTTTTTGCATGTGTATTTTGTTTGGGAAGGCACTTAGTGAACCCCTACTAAGTGCACTGCTGAGGAAGGAAAATTTTGATTTGTCCAAAGCTGGCATGTGACCTTTACCCTGGACGGCTTTTAAATGGTTCATAATAAGTGAAACATATGGCTTTCTGACTCGGATATATGCCATCTTGAGATCTTTGCAGTTCTTTGTGTCTGATTGCATATCCTAGTCCATTTCAATATTAATGTGGACATCTGGTAATGCTGACCTAACCTTCTGTAGATTTTTTTTTTTACTGTAATACATCAGTGCTTTTATCTCATTAAAAATATATGTACATATTTTGATCCACATTGGACATAAGTGTCTGTTGTGTCACATATATCTATAGTGTCATTCATACAATGTATACAAAAGATAGAAAGATCACCAAACACAGTCTGCTAAATATCTTTCTCAGTGTTCAATGCATTAATACTCAAGCCATCAGGTTTAGGAATTTACTTTCTTCTGCAAGGGCAGTTAACATAGAGCTCATATCACCGATAGCCATATTGCTGATACCTGCTGGCACTGAGGCCAGTGTGACAGAGTTCCGCGGAGTAGTGAGTCGTGAGGAATTCTGTGAAAGACTCTGTAAGAGTCCAGGACTCAGCGTGCCAGACATCAGGCTGGAATGATCTCCGTCGTCCAACATGGTATCAAAGTCTATTTGAGTATTTTCAGCAGTTTGAGTCGAGTCGACTGTGCTAGTAACCTGGTTGATTCCAGGGGATGCCATCATTGCCATTGTGGTATAATTGGCTTGACTGGCAGAAGGAGACATTGAGGAGTTATAGTCTATGTTGCTGTCTACCATTCTGATCTCACCTGAATAGCACACAGTGTTATCTCCACTGCAGAGATGAGTGGCTGCAGCAGGTCTCTTTGGGCTGGCCTCAGAAGTGTTTAAATCAGAGCTTGTACTGGACAGAGAGTAACCGGCTTGATGGGGCAAACCTGAACCTGCGGGATGCCTATTTGAAGGTTTTGGTTCGGGTGGAGGCCTAGGCTGAAAAACTTTGCTTACATTTTGAACAGCTGTTTGGGGCAACGGCATATAATTCTGCTGGTTTTCCAGGCGGGAGTAGCCAGATTTGTAATTCTGCATTTCTTGATTTTGCAGAGCCATGCTACTGCATACTGGACCTTGGTAGGTGTTTCCTGATGAGAGATTATGGTTGATTTCCTGTTTATATCCTGGGTCTGCCTTTGTTGGCTCATTGAGGTTCTGACAGGGGTTGACATATGATTGTCTATAGTGCTGAATGGGATTTGTCCTCTGAGTGTTCCTCTGCGAGTAGCCCTGCTGTGGAACAGCCAAATTCTGGTTGATTGGTGGAGACTGCTGATTTGACCCAAAGCTTTGATAAGGGCCAGTGTTCTGCTTTTGCTGGACCAGTGCCAAGTTGCCTCTGAGAAGCTGCTGCTTTGGAAATCTTACTGAGTTGTCCACTGTACCTGAGCTGACTTCATTCCATTGTACAGGCATGTGATTCTTATTCACACTATCAGGGGCTCGGAAAGGCTGCTGGGAACCTGGGCTGATTTGGCAGGGGGGCATTATTTGCTCTATGTGATTCATGTTTGCATCAACCAAGGCCATGCGTCGTTGTCCATAGAACTGCTGGTGTTGCTGGGAGGTCAGGTTGCTTTTGAAAACTTGTGGCTGACTACCGTTGTAGGCCATACCAGTCTCCTGAGTTGAGCCAGCATGCTGGGACCTGAGGTATTGCACTACATCATCTGGAAGCACCATGTCCTCTTCTGTTTGGTCAGCTTCATCCATGGCCATATTTTCCATGACAATGTTCTCTGAGATGCTAGGGGGCCTCTGGTTGAAGGCATGACGATGCAAACTTCCGTCAGAAAAGGTGTTGCTTTGCAAGTTAACACCACGATGATCACCCAGAGGCACCCGGGAAGGGTTCATGCTGCTCATACTGTTGTAGCGCTGAACACGAGGCAAGGAAAGAGGATCTATAGTCGACCTACAAACAGGGTCACTAGCTCTCCTTGGCATATTACTTGGGATTTCATGAGGCATCATACCAGGGACACCATAAGTCATATCACTGCAGCGCCTTGAGGTGGCTATAGTCCGGGCTTGGAATAAATGAGCCGAGTTCTCCTGAGAGTCATTGTACAAGGCCATTCTAGTCCTAAGACTCATGCGATCCATATTGGGCAGAGGTGTAGGTGGAGCACCCCCAGTGGCTGCTGCATATTTTGCTTTTAAACGATAATGCTGGGCTGGGGTGAGGCTGAGCAGGCTTGGCAAAGCACCTCCACCACAGTGACTGGCTTCACTAGATCGGCGTGACAGGTCAGTAGAGATAGGATCGTAAGAGTCTGCTGAGCTGATGTTGTTGCGTCCCCCAAACTGTGAGGCTTCACTGGAACGCCGGCTGGAGTAGCAAGGTGAGATGCCTGAGGATCTGCGGCTGAGTGTGTAGACTGAGCTCACAGTGCTTGTGGTGCTATCTCTACGCTCCTTCAGCTGATTCAATAGTGTCATTTCACACAAGGGGAAGTCTCCAAAGCGTTGCCCTGGCATTCCAACACTTTGAGAGCCTGTACTTGAATTTTCCAGCAGAGAACCTGACGGGGAGAAAAAGCAGTATAATGAAAGAGCTTCTCTTCAGTTACTGTCTTTACGTGTCACATTCCAAATGCAATGGATGCTAGCATACTCACCGACAACTGGTATTGGAGGCAGCTTGATGTTTCGGACTTGTGGAGTTGAGTTTGTCCAGGAGCAGGAGTCCCTCATTGTCTTTAGTTTCTCCTTCTTTATTTGATCAAGATGTATCACACCCCCCCTGTTTTTGCGCATCTGGAGGCCTACTCCTGCTGAAGTTCCTGGGGAACCTGTGGAATCTACCATGGGGGGATCATCCAGAGCACACAGGTCCCCCAAACTCCCTCCACTGTGTAGGGCCATTTCTACTCCACTGTCATTGTTGGTGGTGCTACCAAGTGGTGACTGCTCACTGCTACATGATGACTGACCACCAG
Source organism: Prietella phreatophila (assembly GCA_025728095.1). NCBI lineage: Eukaryota > Metazoa > Chordata > Actinopteri > Siluriformes > Ictaluridae > Prietella > Prietella phreatophila. The sequence continues at coordinate 14,928,090 of JAOUWY010000075.1, forward strand.
GGCTGGAGTGATACATCTAAAATGGGTAGAAAATTATTATTTTAATATCTGTTTAGATATAACTTGTAAATAATTACACTAACAAAGTTAATCTAAAAAAGGAAAAAAAAAATCAGTTTCTGACAGAATGGTTACAGTATCTCACAAAAGTGAGTACACCCCTCATATTTTTGTAAAATTTTGATTATAACTTTTCATGTGACAACATTGAAGAAATAACACTTTGTACAATGTAAAGTAGTGAGTGTACAGCTTGTGTAACAGTGTAAATTTGCTGTCCCCTCAAAATAACTCAACACACAG
>JAOUWY010000075.1:14940265-14956289 GCA_025728095.1 Prietella phreatophila
GTGTGTGTGTGTGTGTGTGTGTGTGTGTGTGTGTGTGTGTGTGTGTGTGTGTGTGTGTGTGTGTGTATGTATGTATTAATAATACATAATATTATGATATAATTTATGATGAACTTTTATTTGTAGCACCCTGGCATATTTTTGAGCTTTTTTCACTGCTGTCATTTCTACATGCACTGTATATAACTCCAAGAGGAAAGTAATTATGAACCCATGGCCAAAAATGCCACAGATTGCTTTTGTTGACATCTCTGGGTTTTCTGCCAACATGTCTTGAGTGTTCTCGTGTCAGTCTTGACACGTCTCAGTGTGTGTGGTTCTAGACTGTTGTGATCTTACATATTTAATCTGTCTGTATGACAAAAAGCAACAAAGAAAACTTTTTTTTTCTTTTACTTAGCTTACATTTTAATTAGCCAACACTGAGGCCTACTCCTAATCCACTTGCTGTCTCAGTTCACTACTTAATCCCATTTTAACCCATATGTACAGTGGAAAAGTCAGGCTGTGTGAAAAATTTACAGTGCAGATCATATTGGCTCTAATAACAGTCTACAGAATTTTCCATGTGTGCTTTTCTCATTTTTACAACAACGGTAACCATTTACAGTGAAACTCAAACCTAATCCCTCTCCTCCTGTTGGCTAATAGTCAAATGCGAATCATCAGGAAAAACAGGCACAGCACTTTGAGGTCACCAAGGCTTCACTCTTATGGTGGGTCTGCTGAATTTATTATCACATAAATTGATTTTTAAATATGCATATTAATTTTATTGGCTCTCCATTCCAAGACAAACTACAAGTTGTGCAATACATATTTATCAGCCCCTCACTCTGCTGAATGAACTCCTTTATTTAGTGGTCTGGCCGCCATGCCATTAGCTGGCACTCAAGTTCAATGAGTGCCCTGTGTCTGTGGGCCAGCATGGTGAGCCCTGGACCTGTGAGTGCTGAAAGGAAGACCACATCAATCCAGTTCATGGAGAAGGCCAAAGACATGGCTGTAGGAAGAAAAAGCCCTGCACTGTGTTGGTGTTTGCGGGTGTTTTTGTGCAAACAGTTTCATTCCACAAACCATGGCCAGACAGCTTGGTGGAGGCCTCAGCTTTTGGCCGCAGATGCAACTGCTCTCATGACCATCTCATTATGGTTGTTTGATTAGTGGGCCGAGAACTAATTTCAACTTGCAATGTGAGAATGCTGGCGTGCCATCTTGATGGAGAAGCATGATGATTTGTGCAGGACAGGCACGAAACCAGTGAGGCATAATGGAGAGAGAAAACCCACTTCCTCTGGGTGGCTATGCAGAGCAGAGCCAGTGAAAGCAACTACAAATTTGTTTAACAGTCACCTTAAACCTGACTTTAACAGATTTCCTCATCATTTACTACTTTGCACAATATTAACCATTCATAAGGCTACATTTCATTGGATCCATTCAGGTAGACCCTTGGTTTGTATCAGTGCCAAATTCCTGCTCGGTTCACGGACAGCCCTGCTTCACCTGCGAATGCAATCTGCAGCCTGGATTACTGCTGTGCATTACAAAAAGTAAGGGTGAACACAGCTCTTTTCTGAGGTCAACAGGTCTGGGTATCTTGATAATGATGACACCCTAAGTAATACTGTGTCAAGAAATAGCTGGCATCTTAAAAGCACAGAAGATCTCATATTTGGCTCACATTACAAAACACCAGGAGGGTGCTACATACCTGCTATAACACTGCTTCAGATACAAAGTGCAGAGATGAAAGCTCTGCCATAGGCTGTCCTTTCCCTCACATTATGTCTTTGAGACACTCCATTTAAGGTTATGGTGGATATGTAAGGATGTTATTCATAATAACAAAGCACACCTGTTGCATGGTCTGAATTAGAGGCCGCAAGAGAAACACCTCATAAATTGCTGAGTGTACTCATGTTGATAGTCCATTTTGACGGTGAGTCATGTTTTATACACATATAACAAAACATCCTCCTTGCCTTGAAGTGAGAACATTATGGAGCATCCTGTAACTCAAATCTTAATTCATCATAGTATGTTTTGACTGTATCACTGGCTCATTACTAGCACAACCATTAATGACATTACCATCTAAACTCTTAATTTTTATGTTGAACTACAGTTACTATATGTAACAGTTGTTACAGGTGATTTGTATTTGAATCAACACTCAGGAAAATAATATCACTTTGAATGGAAAATTAATAGACTAGGTGAGAGTTAATAACATTCAGCAATGCATTATGGAGGTTAATGGCAACACAGCAAAAAAACAGTATTTCAGTGGATTAAATATAAATTCAGATTCCTGTTCCTTCACTCCCCTATCTATGATCTAATAAAGCAATAAGCAATGAAAAAAAGTCATGAGTTAAAATGAGTAAAGGTGTTCTCAGATGTTGGAAGCAAAGCAGAGTGCTTAAAATACCCATGAAAAAAAATAAAGCCTTGTATGGCTTATTTCTTTAAAAAATCTTTTGTAAAAAGTCCAATGTTCAATAAATGGTTTAATTTATTATTAATAAGATTCACAATAATAAAAAAAAAATTATTCTTCCACACAATGTAGTCGGTTAACAGCAAGCTTTGGTTTGCTAAGTCACATAACGGTCAAAGATTAGGGCATCCCATGGCCCGAACAATGTCTTAAGTGCAACGGTTTTATTTGTTTAAAACCTGGTGCATTAATATAAAATTCCATTATTGTGATGCGTCACAATATATATGTACATATAGTGAGGATTTTAAAATGGCTTCAAATGTGGCTCAACCAGATCTCTTGGTCAGATTTTAGAACTGAATCTATCAGTTTAATAATGTGCAATTTAATAACAATTTACAATCCGGCTCTTTTACTATGGTATCATTTATATATGTTACATGTGAATCGTAAAAGGATACTTACTGTCCACAGGGCTCATGTAGTCTGGTAAATGCACAGCGGCGGCAGCAGCAGCAGCCCCAGTCTGCATGAGCAGCTCTCCATAGGGGCTGCGGTGATTAGCCATTAGATGATAGTAGTCGGCTGGGTTAGTCCCAGGAGGAGGAGGTAGGCCAAAAAGACCTCGTTCTTTCAACTGCTCATGTGTCACTGCAAAGAGAAAAGCAAGACCGAACACTGGAAGGTCAGTGTACTGCCTGACCTAACAAATACACATATATTCAACTTCTCACACACACACACACACACACACACACACACACACACACACACACACACAAAGACCCATCAAGCAACTCTGTGATGTTGATGTTAACACTTGCACCTAGTAAATTGCAATCTAAAGTTATTAGAGGGGAAATCCTAATAAAAGATGAATGTTTTTCTTTCTGACTTGGTCAGATAATCATTAGTGCCACCCCCACCATTTCCTCTTTTTCCTGAATGAACAGTCAATTCATGTCCAGGCTGGTCACTGAAGAGGAGGGAGTTCCGGCTCATTCCTTTACCCTTGCGTTCTGGGTCGTTACAGCCACATCTGATCTATCAGAGACAATTAGGCCAGAGCATGGTAAAAGAGAACAGACGTGCGTTTGTGCTGGATTCATGGCAGAACAAGGGCGATTATTTTCTCCACAGTTGTCAAATCGTGGAGCACCGTCTCTAGAGGTGACTAGAGTCAAAGAGCTAGAATTGTGGCCAAGTCTGGCCTTCTCAAGCCCTCAGGGGAGTCTGATCAGCGGTCATATCAATGCACTGGACTTCCCCACTGCAAATGTACAATTTGAACCACACATCTAAAACTGTTACTCATGAAAGTTGATATTTGACGTATCGTGGCTGTATAAAGCAGCTGCCATGATGAATGTTTTTTTGGCCAATGGACGGTAATATATTTAATATGGCTTGGAATAAATGAATAGAAAGTAAACAGAGATTATGATCACTTTTCAAATTCAACACATGCCAGTAATGAACTTTTAAAAAACTTTTTTTATTGAGAAACAAGGGGAGTGGGGCTTGTGTTCTTTAGATTGTGCTCACTCAAGCTTAATTCCCTCCATTTGCATTGCTCTCTTGCCATTTAATCAGTTACACAATCTTTTCTACATTGCTTATTTAACTGTAAAAGCAGAAAGGCATTACTGCGTACAGACTGCAGAAGGTAATTTATGGTTGATTCAGCCTCCTAGTCCCAACCTCGTAACAGGGTTGTGAGAACAAAGCTGACAGAATGGGAGGTTAAATTTTGGGGGAAATTCTCTTTTGGCTCTGTTTTCTTTACAGATTTCCATGGATCTTACTCTTTCCCACATTCCATTTAAGAGCAGGTCTCGAGAATGTTTTAGGTTTCAAAGAGTATTTGACAGGATTAATTATAACAACAGGAGAGATAAGCCTTTGTGTAAACTTACACATGGCAAAGTGGTGTGACGGTCTTTGCCATGTCTTTGTATTTGTGGAGAAAGGGAACCATTAGCTCTTTCTTCTTAAGTACACCCAGTTTCTTTTATGCACTTAATGCATGGCTTTATACTATAAACTCAGACACCATTAGTGCATCATCATATGATCATGGCAGAAAGAGGCAAAATGTGCTAGTCATTCATCAACCTGAATGCTTTCCATTTTAATATGAATAAGCTCTTTATGATTACGCAGTGTGCCTTTCAATGCATACTCACCATCCGCTGAGATGACGGACAGTGTGGGGCTGTTGTGAACTGAGCGTAGGTACTGCTCCATGTGAGGGTTGACGTAGGGATGTGGTGGGCTGAATGGGGACTCACCCGTGGCTGCAGCATGAGGGGACAACCGGATCAGAGAGATATCAGAGATCACTGGACTTCCAGCTAATCCAGCATGTCTAGAAATATGGACACAGTGAGAGAAGGCAGTTATAAGTTTAGGACATCAAAGCAAATCCATGAATTGACAGTGAGGCCTCAACGTCACAGCGATACACTTTGGCTCCCTCACAACCGACTACCAGTATGCTGTATGTCGTAAGATCAATGACAAATGATTTTAATTCAGCCAAGTCCATATGTGATGAAATCTGAGCACTTCTTTAAGACAAATCAGGGCTGTGAAATTGGCCAGGGTTTTTTTCTCTTTACTACACCCAATCTAACTATTATACTGAAACACTGGTATGTGTTTTCTTTAGGCTGTGGACAGCGAGAAAGTTGAGACTTAGATTATCCTCATACATCAGTGTTAATGATTATGTCTAGAAGGGATGGATCTCATCTATTTAATGTCTATTTTACATGCCCTAATTACTGTTCTTTGACTGAGCCCATTTGTAGAACACAATTCCAGAGTGGAAGTTTAGTGATAGCATACAGATTGAGGTGGAGATAAAAATATGTCATCTCTTGACAGGTAGCTGAGGCATCTGCCCACCCATACTGCATAAACCGTCTGAAAACCTTAATATACGGATCGCACCATGCCTCTCCTAATCTAATTGTAATAGTGTATTTCTAGGTGGAAGGGCACGCAAAGACAAATCAAACACTCTGCCTGAAGGCTTGGTGGACCAGCATGATCCCATAATTCAGGTATGACATCACTCTACTCAGATATCCTTACTCAAAGGGGCAAACTCCTTTACTGGCTTTTAACATTGTGCTATAACTTAGTTCCAAACCTTATTCAGTTATCACTATCACTGACAGGTCAATGTTTTGAATTACAATAACAAAGGCTTTTGCATCACAACAACACCAATAAAATGGTGTTTAATATGCTCTCAGCACTTGTCTTCAGCAGTTCTCAATTGGTTCTTTAACAGATTAGACATGCTCATAGACAAAGCAGTCCAGTCTGTGTGTTAACACTGGTTTCCCATCACCATTCACAGAGAATAAAAATGACCATGTTAACAAATCAGAGGCGGAGCTCTAAATGTATTCAGACTAGCAGCTGGGGGACATTTATTCCAACAAGGATGCGTCAACTTTTGACCCCCCCACAGAAGGAGGCCTTCATTAAGTGCTCTGAAGAAAATGAGAGTGAATCACTAGACATAAAGTGTATTTTACTGACTTATGCTGATTCAAATGTTTCCACACAATGCACGCTACACTGACCCAATCCAATGGATCGCCTCACACATTTTTACAGTTTATACTACAGTTGAGAACAGTGGTCTACTGTATTTAAGGCATTATAATGAGTTTGAATATATTTGGATGTGTCCAGTTCGATAACTTTTCTCCAATACAGGTTTATTTTCAAATGACTTAAGCTCCAATACAGAAGTTTGAGTCATAACTAGTGCCTGACTATCTAAAAGGTGCATCTAAGATTCATTATTCTTGTACAGCCTAGTTTCATTTCAGTCCCTCATTTATACCTCCTCTGTATAGAGGCCAACCTGCATGCAGCCTGGACTGAATACAGTTTCCAGTAAACGACTGCTGACTAGCAAGCCAAAATTCTGCCATCAGTCCCATTGCAACGCTAGCCATAAAGGCGGGTCTGTTCTGGCGGAGCTGAGAGAAAACAGACACCCATACACAAAACACCCAGTCCTCCCCTCCATTCAGCAGGAGGGGGAGAGCTTTCAACATTAATGTTCAGCTAAAATTGTGATTTTATAAACTGGTAAGACTAAGGGCTTTCCCCTTTTGACAATGAAACACTCAAACTGTGCAATGAACATGATATTTTTTATACTATATACTTGTATTAGTTCATGGATTTCTAAGCCAGTAATGGCTCAATTCTAACACTAAACTTTTTTCACTGACCTGTGCTAAATTATTTGTCAGCCATTTAAACAATTCACTCTGCATAAGCCTTTACTGGCTCTGTCCCTACGACTACACTGATCAGTGGACCACTGCTGACTGGAAAAAAACCTGTCTTCATTATTGCCTCTCTGAAGTACATGAAATGAATTGCCATAGCCCTTCTGAAATATTAGTGCTTTACGTGAGGTCTCTATTTGCTTCTGGTTTTCCAAGTTAAACAGCTGTTTAGCAGTTTCAGTCAACTGCTTAGTGACATTAGCTAGGCTTTAGAACATAGGAATCGAAAAATATTTTCAAATACACATCAGCAGGTGCTTACATCCAATTGGTGATGCATGATTAATATTCCTCAAAGAATGCTTTGGGTACTTTTTACATGACTTTTCCTGTACTGATTACATAGTTCACCCACAGTTACCTCATTTGAATGGTTATTGGTTTTTAAAGGTTATTTCAATATTCAAACATATTTCATTGTCAATAAAAAAGGCCATGTAACATGATAGTTCCTGGTGTGAAACAAGCCACTTTACATTATCTCTTACAAACGTATTCTGACCCCTTGACTATGTATTAATGATCTCTGCTTAAAGGCACTTCCGATATAATTAATCAATTGCCAACCAGTCAAAAATGACAACAGAGCAGATTAATGCAGAAATAAATCAGCAAAACTACCAAGTGCCAGTTTGAGGCCTGGATAATAAGCCATAATTTACAGCTTTACCCATTGGTTACCATAAAAGAGAGGATAATGTGATAGGTGTTCTGACTGAAATCATGTTGTTCCATCCTCTTTCAGACAAGAACTTACTTGACCGCCTTAAAGAGACCTTAGTCATAGACATGCCATGGAGAGTTCTGAGGGTTGACAGAAAGATCCTAGAAAGATTTCATCATAACACCATGGGTGGCTCCTGTCCATTTAACCCAGCTGAATGTGAGTTCTGTTTTACAATCGCATAACCTGTAGTTCAGGGAGGAGGGAAGGAACATTCTTCTGCTATGACACCATTGCTTTGAGCTTTACCACATTATGGTACACAATTGTTCTGACTGAATTATACTGTATTTATTGGCTTAAGGCCTTAGCAGTTTTCCATTACTAAGTAGTTATATTAACAAAGACATACATGTTAAAGCTTATAGACTAAATATAATGTAAACATAAAACCAGTCATTCAAGTAAATTTGAAATATATTCTGACTTTAGTTCGGCACATGGTTTTACCAGTTGGCAGCCTGGTTAATGTTTCTGTAATCAAAGTCTCTTTGTATCTTGCTATCTTATCAGATTAAGCTGCTTTCTGGCATTACCTTTGCTGGCTGAGGAGATATATTATACCCTGATACAGTCTGCTATGGTGTTTCTCATCAGGTGGTCAGAGTTTATAATCTCTTTTATTTAGAAATTTTCATTCCTCACACCCCACATTCAGTGAAGTTTTACTACAGCTTTCTATATGATTTACCACACATCATGCTTAACAGACTGCTCATTTTGCTGTATTTGAAATAAAACAGGTTGACCTAAACATAAACGGAATTTCTTCCAGAGGTAATGCATTGTTTAATCTTTTAATTGTAATGTTGTATATAGTTACACTTCTGTGGTTTATTTGGATGTAGACCCAGGTCAGTATTTAAATTATGGACTCTGTTTGGTTTATTTACATGGGAGTATGACAGATTACTACTTCTCCCCATGCACATCATCCATCATATTTCATTAACACTGACCAAGAATGAAATCATATGTATGTCATTAATAGCATTAATAATTCTCAATAGTTGCTGAGTAGAAAAGTGGAAAAACAACATTACCCTAAATGAGGAGAGTGTGCTGGGGTTGTTCGATTTATGCCTACTGTGGTCAGTAACTTCACCACAGAAAAAACTTGAGCCTGTTCCATACTACAATATCAAACTGCTTTTTGAAGTAAAAAGGCAGTCAGTGAGAGGGAGGAAAGGAGAATGATGTTTTATCATTCACTTGTTGAGGAAAGCCTATACATAGTTGCATGGAAGCTTCTCTATTGGTGCTCCCTCCCTTTAAAGAAGATATACATGTTAAAATGGCATAGCTTTATTCGTAATAGTAATCTGTCTAAAAGACAATCCGGTTTCAAGAAAGCCTGTATTTTTGAAAACTTTACATAATGGAAAAGGTCAAAATTTCACCATGTGATGTTTTCCAAGGCCACCACACATACAGACATGGGAAAAAGAAATAACATCCTCCTTCAATTCTATGTTTTTAATTATTAGGGTTAATTATTGTGTGCTCCTCACCAACTTCTACAAACAAATAACCTCAAGTGACAACAAAAAAAAAATTAACATGTAGTAATTTTTTCCAAAAAGTAAACCAACAATGTGAAACCAGGTGCCATTTAGCCATTCAGATGTCGATTTGCTGGTGTACTTGGGATCATTTTATCCTCAGATTAAGCTGCTGGACAGAGGGCCTCACTTTTGGCTCAATAATATTATGGTACAACGTGGATTGAGTAGTCATTTAAATAACTGCAAGTTTCACAGGTCCTGCAAAACATGCCAAAATAATCATCCCTCATCCACCACGCTTGAGAGTTTGTATTTTCACCAAACATGGTGCTATGCATAATGACCAAACATCTCCACCTTGGTCTCATCAGTCCAAATAATCACGTGTATTTCATTAGTAACACATGGCTGCTAATTACTATCATAATAATTGTAGAAGTAGGAATGGTGTACTTATATTTTCCCCACCTGGTTTCTGAATGTTGGTTATATTTTTAAGGAAAAATTTATACATATTGATCTGTTGTGTATTTTTTGGTGTCACATGGGGTTATTTGTTTATTTATAGGAGTTGCTGAGGATGCACAATTATTATTCAGGCCATGATAAATAAAAACATGGAATTGAAGGAGGGTGTATGTTCTTTTCCCCATGACTGTATGTATTATAGCACTCTACAAACCAAACTTCTAGAACTCAATCACAGACTGAATCAGAATAGTGAAAAAACATACTACATAAATGGCCCTCTAACAAGTACATTGCTAAGTTGTCAGGATTTAGTCACAGTCTGAGGACATAGTTTATTCTTCATACATCGTTAAATCCTTCTGTAGAATCTCTGGGTGCCAACTGTGTATGCATAGACAGCAGTCATGTTCAACACTCAGGGCCCAGGTCCCTGACACTTGAGTTTGTATGGGTAACAAAGCACCAGCTCTGTTGACCAACAAAACTATGCTTAATTTGCTTTTCAACATGTGTTGTAATTAGGTGAGTTTGGCACAGGCAGAAAAAAGGTCTTGATGAATTAGGGGGCCACTCTCAAGACCAAGTCACATTAATCAAAGCATCCAGAGTTCAAAGAGAAAGAGGGTCTTCTTCTCACGTCATTCTTCCACATTCTCTGATAAATAGCTCTGCTGTTCCGTAGGTGAACACTACACATCACCATCACATCTGCGATCAAAATCATTCAACCCCTGTTGCAAATCAAGTTTATTGTAAAAAATTTACAGACTTTCAGCTGTTTGCTTTGAACAAGTCAAACAAAAGCAACTGAATAGTTCAACACAATGAAAGTGGTTTCCCCAAATTCAACTGAAAATGCAACTTATAATGACTTATCCAGTTTCAAAATTGTTCAAGCCCTTCATGGCAAGCATCTTTAGTACTTCGTAGAGCCTGCTTTGCTGTTATGACCTGCTGCAAACTGCTGTAGATACACAGCCAGACACCAGCTTCCTGAGGAATCTTTGCCCATTCCACATGAGCAATGGCCTCCAGGTCAGTAATATTGTTGGGTTTGCATGTTGCAACCACCTTCTTCAAATCCCACCAGAGATTTTCTATGGGGTTAAAGTCAGATGACTGTGACGGCCCTGTAGAATCTTTCAGGACTTCTTCTGCAACCAAGTCTTGGTGGAATCTGAGGTATGCTTGGGTTCATTCACCTGTTGGTAGGTCCAACAACGCCCAAGCTTCATCTTCCTCATAGACGGCATGATGTTTTTTCCTAGGATTTCCTGATACTTCAATGAATCCATCTTGCCTTCCACACCCTGCAAGTTTCCAGTGCCAGAGGATGGAATACAGCCCCAGAGCATCACCGAGCCACCACTATGCTTGACTGTGGACGGTATGTTCTTTCTTCATTCTTCTTCCTCCAGATATACAGTTGATCAATCATGCCGAAAAGTTCCAGTTTTGTTTCATCGCTCCACAGAACAGAATCCCAAAACTTCTGTGGTTTATTTATATGATTTTGGGCTGACATTTCTTGTGCTTTTGGGTCAGTAGTGGTGTACGTCTTCTAGCGTTCTAGCATGGAAACATTCTGCGTTTAATATGCGTCTTACTGTGCTCACTGAAACCTCAATGCCTGTTGCCACCAAGTCTTGCTGCAGTCACTCTAGGGTTTTTCACAACCCACCTTCTCAGAAATCTGGTTGCAGCCGTTGATAGCTTCCTTTTTCTGCCCAGTCCAGGTATGTCATATATTTTCTACCCCTAGCCAGTTCAGGTATAGGTGCAACTAATGAAGGCCTTATTTGCATTGCAACACCTGTTTCGCATATTTGAACTGTTGTGAGGGATTCTATTCAGGTGGTTGAATAATTTTGAAACTGGAGAAATCATTATAAGTTGCATTTTCTGTTGAATTTGGGGAAACCACGTGAAACATTCGTTGTGGTGAACTATCTCAATTGCTTCTGTGTGATTTGTTCATTGCAAACAGCAGAAAGTCTGTAAATTTTGACAATAAACCTGATTTGCAATGGGGGATGAATAATTTTGATTGCAACTGTAGCATGATTTCTATACATGCTTTCTATACATGTCCATAGTTTCAGGTTATGTAATGAGCGGGTGTGCAGCAGACTCTATCACTTTAAATCCCTCAAATGGAAAGATTGTCAGTTGACAGAGCTTGCCTGGATTCAGTGCATGGCATGCCAGAATCACAGAACTGACCAAGACAGTAAAACATTATGGCTGGAGAGATAGTGGATGAGTGGAAATGGGATTTTCTCTATAACTTTTCACTCTATATTTCATTATCCTTTGTATATGGAAGTTCTCTTTTAGGTTTAATAGTACTAGGGGAAGCAGAAAGATCTCCCATCCTGAAGGTGAACTGCTGTTCATTCTGGAGTCTATTTCTTCAGTCCTTTGCTTTTTTCATGGTTTTTCATTTTAGGATTTATTTTATGTTGATAGAACTATGCAATGTTCTCATATGATTAAGCTCGAGATATTACTCAATGCATGTGCTAGTCACTTTTATTAATATAAATTTTTGATCATTTTCATGAAGGTTGCCACTCATTCTGGAGTTGCCTGTAAATGTACAAATACTTAATGGACTTACCCATGCATGACATGGAGAGGGTGTGGCTCATAATGGTATCTACCCTCATGATGGCGCATGTCGATTGGGATTGGTGTATGGAAGGTCGGGAATAGAGGAGGAGCTGTGAAGTCAAGGACAGGCAGAGAGAGATTTTGAGAGAGGTACAGAGAAAGAAGTGTGAAGAAAAAAGAAAATTCAAATAAGTGTTAAGCTTCCAGATAAAAAATGTTCAAAAACTGGAAAACAAGGTTACAATATTGCTCACATGAATTTCCAAAGGTGTCAAAATAGTTTGTAAAATATATTCACAGTAGCACATGGAATAAGCAAAAAAAAAAAAAATCACAGTTATTCTCAGATATCCTTTTATTCAATATAAAACGGTCTGAACTGGGCTTCAGACAAAGACCTGTAGTGAGGTTCATTTTGAGCCGAGGGATGTGGACACAGAATCAAGAAGCAGTGGGAGGAAAAATCTCTCCACATTTCCTGATCTAAGTATGAGAGTCCAACTGCCTAACACATTACCACATATGATACCTTAAAAAATTTGTTGTGATCCAGAAAAGTACAGGAAAAGTGGGAAGGTCTCTATACTCCAGACACATGTAATGGCCAGTATAGGAAACTAACTAATTAGATATACTTATTCACAATAAACACCCATATAAGAAGCAGATAATGTGCTCTATGGTGCTTACTCAGGGTTCAGTAATTAATGCATGCTTGTTCCTTTTTAACAAGCTCTACTTAATGCAATGAAACTTTTAAATACCGTGGTGAGTGTTTTTTCCTGCCTTATTAGTGCAAACTGCATATGTATAAGATGTAGTGTGCACCAGGGCTGCCAGCGTCGTTTCCATTATTTCAATCATTCACATTCAGTAAGCATTTTATCCTGATCATGCTTGAGTTTCTGGAGCCTGTGCATGAGGTGAGAATACACACTGGATGGAACATCAGTCCATCACAGGGCACTATGCACACATATTTACACATGGGGACAATTTATAGTCATGAATCATGAATGTTTTTGTGGGGTGAGAGGGAACCAGGCAACTAGGAGGAAACTCCTGCAGAGTAGGGAGAACATGAGAAACCCCACACAGGCAGTAAAACTCTCTCGGGACAAAACCAGAAACCCTGAAGCTGTGAGGTGGCAGTACTATTCGCTGCACCATCATGCCACCCCTCCATTATTTCAGAAATGAGAAAACCAGACTACACATACCCATTCCATTATGAAGGGAGGGACGGCATATTCAGACCGTTATTCAGAAAAGCCGTACTCATTTCCCTTTGCTGTGAATCTAAGCAACCGACCTCCAGCTCTGGCATACATCCATGTAAAATAAGGGGCAATTTTTTCTAGGCCACATTCCAGTCTACAATAAAATTCTTAAGGTGTTACAAATCTTAGTAAGTCAGTTACAACCTGAGAACCGAGAGCATGGGGGGAAGGTTTGTGATCACTATCTCATTGGGGGTAGAGCAGTAAGGAGCAGGCTTCTTTCAGCAGCTTGTATGAGTCAACGTTCCAGACCCATCACTATCCTCCAAGTCATAAGATAGACTCTGAAACCTGCATGATTCTAAAGGTTTAAAACATTTTAGGTGCTTTGTTTCTTGTTTCTCTTATCCTGTGGTTTCCTGGATACGTTTTGACTTATCAAACACGATTAATTGATCATTAAATCACAGTTTCATAGAAAAAAAATATACAATACATTCAGTTTAAGAATCTGTACTTTGTAAAATCTGCTCTGGAACAGGTATTAATTATTTTAGGCAACTGTAATTGAATACTACTGACAGGCAAGCAAAATAAGATAGTAATTACATAGCATCTCTTGAACATATAAAAATGTGCATTAAAAATCTCCCTTATAAAGATGAAAAACCTCCGAGATCTTTCAGGTTCTGTTTGGATGTGGGTTTTTTTCCTCTGTCCTTGGTGAGTTGGAAGTAAGAGAGACATTCTTATGCCTAGTATAGAGACCAGGATAATGAGCCTCTCAGTTAGGGCTTTTGGGAGAAAGAGTATGTGCATGCATAACATCTTCATTCATGCTCTGGTGCATGTGTGGCACGTTAGTGTGCGAGTTAGTCATGTGAAGCACATGGGGGTGGCCTTCAGGGATGTCTGTGTCATTAATAATGATGGAAGCTAGTACTGGAGAGTGTGCATGTGCTTTTCTTGCTCTCTCTCAACAAATGCAGCTTGTCTGACTCTTACAGAGCACTGACAGCCTGGAATCCTTCCATTAAATAAATGTCTCCTAACACCACAATGTCACCACATCAATTAGGACATGTTTTTCTTTGTTAAACAACAAATCTTTTAAAAATCCTATTAGTACTTTATTTACTATTAGTCTTAGATTATGTGGAGTGTCTGCCGTACAAAACAGAAACTATATAGTAACAATAACGTATTAGAATGAGCACATTAATATAAACCTATCGTTCATGTTCCATCCAGAACTACTGTCCGAGTTTTACGGTTATACAAAATATTCAATGTTGCCGAGGTATAAAAGGCTACAACCACTGTTATACACTTGAGCTGGGTGTCTGAAAATCTCACTGGATTAACAAATTACACATGATCACCGTGGAAATCCATGCTTATAATACTCTTAAATGAGCACAAATTTACTCAACTAGTGAACAAAAAAAACACAAATGAATGCTACAGTGCACCATGCAGTGTTGCTCCAGGACTTTATCTGCAACTTGAGGTACCTGATTTGTGTCCATTATTGGATATGATTTTAAATGTATTACCTTTGTTCTGTTCTGTATCCAGATGCACACATAAATTGCACAAGATGGCATAGCGAATATCTGAATACTGATTTGAGTTTTTAAATTTAAATGGTACCTTAAACGGTTAACTAATTCAAACATCCATGCACAACCCAAATGGCAAACAGCATAAAGTCAATGACAATCATTTTGGGTAAACCACAATACAAGATACATAACTTCATGAGGAGATAGCAGATATGAAGTCATACTGAAAAATGGCTGAACAATGAGCTGCAGAGTAGTGGCAAGCTGATATGCATACTCTATCACAGATAACTCTATTGTTTTTGTCCCAACAAAGAAAACTATGGGTTCTATAATCTACAGATTTTACACGTGAAATCATATGGTCTTGTTCCCCTGGTTCATCCACACAACTCATCATCTTTGCTGTACAGGCAGGTATATTAGTAGGGCTGCAACAACTAATATTGGTAATAATCAATACTTTAAATAATCGACGAATTTCATTATGGATTAGTTGGGTCTGTGACGTCACTACACAATGGTCTAAAACGCATTTCTATGAATAAAATACATCTGAAAAACAGCGGAGGTCACAAAGTGCACGATACAACTTGTCCAAAACATCAGAATGTTTATATTAAGCTTCAAACAAACTTGTAAGTGTATTAAGATGGCTTGTCGTGTCAGATGCTGTGACAGATGCGTGTGCTGTTTAATGTGATCCGGACATGTTTTTTTCAGTGCAGAAACGATACTTTTACCTTTATCCATATCTGTAAATGTTAGAAACTCACACCAGTATTTCCATTTTACATAAAGCCAAGTCTCAATTAAACTTCACTGACTGAGCGCTAGTCCACGTGTGCATGTCAATCAAACTGCATGCAATAGAAAGGAAGTGCAATAACGCTGACTAAAATATTAATTCTTATCAAATATGTTGTTTGATGCTATATGTAACTATATTTAGAAACAAAAGTAATTGTGTTTTTATGAGAGCAGTAACTGTAATGGGGTTATAACATGTATTTGTATATAAACGTAAGAAGTGTCATACATTGACAGAATAAATTAACATGTTACTGTGTTGAGATGAGTGTATGTGTGTGTTATTGCAGAACATTCAACCTCTTACCACTCAACACTTAGTTTATGCTTTTGTTTTTCTCCCCCCCT
>JAOUWY010000075.1:15001417-15025841 GCA_025728095.1 Prietella phreatophila
GTCCAGGGTGTACCCCGCCTTGTGCCTGATGCTTCCTGGGATAGGCTCCAGGTTCCCCGCGACCCTGAAGAAGGAATGAGCGGTAGAAGATGGATGGTTAACATAACATACACACAATGCAACTAATTATATATACTTCTTGTAAACATCATTAAAGCACAATTTTATGCACAAAACTATAATGATCTTCATAGAAGATCAACAGAGTTATCCATGCCATACCATTTCTCCATATTTAACCACCCCAGATGTCAAATTAATAAATAAAGGTATTTTATGAAAAAGTTATATAGCAAGAATGATTGATGGTAGATAATGTATTAGATTAGTAAAATAACAAATTCATGCCAACACCATTCCCACTACTGTCTGGCATCCACCTTAAATGCATGAGTGCATCATACTTATCAGTATAGTACAGATCATTCTGTGATTTTATTTAGGCCCAGTATATTTCCTTATCCTCCTGAAATTAATTCCTGCCTATGGCACTGTTCTGGATGGCCTGCTCCTGGTGAAAGCACATAGGAATCAGTTAATCAGGTATGGCAGTATTCTAATGCCAGTGGCCACTAGCGAATATAAAGCCACCTGTATGCACATTATGAGTGCATCGTCTGACCTTGGAAGAAAAATATTTGGAAAAAATGTGCTTTGGCAATGAGAGCATAAAGTTAGGAATAAAAACCAACTCAAGGGAAGTGGATGGTACAGTACACAGAAGCTTTTTAAACTAATGCTGGTGATATTAGGTAACACACTCACCAGTGTTGCTTGTCATTCTGAACCTCTGTTATAAGGAACTGTTGTATGACATTTTATTTGTTGTGAAAACTGCATCATATGTCACTGTGGGAATTTGTTGGAATATCTGGGCACAAGCATACACATGCACAAGGGGTTATTCAGGTGTTATGCATTGCCCCTGGTGATTAGAATTGGTAAAATACAACAGAGTGATACAGTTATATTGTTATATTAAATTGATTGTCAACAGCATGTGTCAGCTTTAAAAAGGTAGACAATAGACTCTTTTTAATGTATGTTTTCAAAGCAATGTAAGGCAACTAAAAAAGTTTGTGTGCCAATTGCTAGAGCATCACTTAGATAATGATCTTAAGAGGTTTTCTCAAAAGGCATGGCAGCATATATCAAACATGGCTAGCATTTGCTAAAAGGACCAATGGTTGCAAGTTGAAACTTACTGACAGGGATAGATGGGCTATCACAAACTTTGAATTATTGCAGGGCTGTCATTCATAAACCTTTCATCATATTCCATCTTCTGTATGGATTTATGTTTTGGAGGAAGCCAAAATATACCTTCACCTTACAATGTACTGTATGCTGCTTACTGTTAAGAATGGCAGAGGATCCCTAAATATATGGACAGCCATCTCATGGAAATCAGTAAGTCCAGTAATTGTTTGTATGGTGGATTGTTTGTATGGTATGATGGTTGTGTAGCAGCCTATAGATTAGACAGTTATAATTATAGAGATATATAGAATATATATATTGTACAGTATACAATATTCTAGGATGACAAGCCCCCATACATAGTGTTAAAATTATTCATGAGTAGTTTTATGTACACAAGGATGTAGGGCCTTCCAAGAACCACCAATATCAACCTTTTTCACACTTCAAAGAACTAGAAGATTTTCATTTTGAAGAATGGTCCAAGAAACGGCACGGTGGTGCAGAGGGCAGTTTTTCCAGCTCACAGCTCCAGGCTCCCCGTTTGAGCCTGAGCACTGTCTGCGCAGAGTTTCTCTGCACGTTCTCCCTGTGACTATGTGGGATTCCTCACATTCCTTGGTTTCTTCCCCAAAACATGCCAGTTATAAATATTTTGACCCTAGGTATGAACGAGTGTGTGTATGGTGCCCTGTGATGGACTGGCATCACATCTAGGGTGCCTTATCCACCACAAACTTGACCAGGATAAAGCGACGGCTGAAATTAAGTGAGTGAAAAAATGGTCCAACATCCCACCATAAATCATTTAGGACATGTGTGACAGCATTCCAAGAAGCATTAAAGCTGTTCTGGAGTGAAATGGGGGCCCATTTGTACAATTTTATTTACATTTATTTATGATGTTTAGCTGCTCCAGTGTCCATCCAGAAAAGTACATTTCATGCAGAAGAAAACTGCTATGGAAGTATTGTTTATATTATACCCCACAGTGTACTGTATTACCACTACTCTGTGGGTAAAACGTAGTGAACTATCCATATCAAATGTCCATTGTGAATTTGGGCCCCACTACAAAATGGCTGCACCCAAATAGAATGCTATATTTGGAATAGGGAACAAATACAAACATGTCATTAGTTACCTATCACATCAATGCTGAAATCATGACCTACAAACATGGCTAGCATAGCTTAAATTTGTTAAACAATTAGATATATACTATTAATAAAATATAAATATCATGTAAAACTGCCAAAAATGATAAACTTAACTGTCTATATAAAGTGTAGATTAAAAAAAAATTGAGATGTAAGTATAGAACTATAATTGTAAATGAAAATATTCTTTAAAATGTTACTGACTTAACAGTGAGTAGCATTTAAGTTTTAGAGAACCCCTCACTGTAAAGAGGAGGAGTTGTCAGGTCTCACTGCCACAGGGAGAAAATAGCTGCTATGGTGCTCCATATTGCTCTTTGGTGGCCTGATTCTCTTGCTGAAAGTCCTGCTGTGACTGAGTACGAATGGGTGAGTGGTGTTATCCATGATTAGTTTATGCAGCATTCTCCTCTCAGTTACTTCTTCCAGGAAGTCCAACTGCACAGCCAATATAAATCTAGTATTTCAGTTTGTTGATCCTATTGGTCTCTGCTGCCCTTGATCTTACTGCCCCAGGACACTACTGTATAGTAGACCACACCCAGGACAGTCCACTGTTCTACTCAGGACAGTATCTGATACACGGGTCTTCAGTCTTCTTGCATATTGTGGCTAAAGGCTAGTCACACCTCTATGATACACCTTTAGCACCAGAAGGCTAATGCTATCCAGGCCTACAGCCTTTCTTTGGCTTTCCTTTAGCAATTAGTTTAAATAATCAGCATTAACAGCGTAGTTGATGATGTACTGTACATACTGAGATGGTTAGGTATGAATCAAAAAGACTTGTATAGTGTACTAATTCTTAATAACGGCATTGAAACATGAATGACATTTTTTATCCACAGAGTATAAATATATATTGTTTTATATATTATAGGAATGGCATCAGGAAGCAATGCTTTTTGTTGTCTTTATTTATGTAGTTTAGAAACACATAGTCATACTTCCCAGATTTGGTTTTTGATGGGAATTGGTACTTAAATGCATGTTGAGGTTAAGACAGGATGGTGCATTATTCTGCATGAGAGAGTACCATTGTGTCTAGACTCTTTGAAACCTAAATGAGCCCCCATCTTTTTACAGTACAGATGGTATCACAAAGGGTGGTTTGAGTTGCCATGCTAAAGTTTCCATGAAACCACTGGAAGTGTGTTTGGTCATTTAGGAGGTGATTAAATAGCCCGGTTTTTCATGGGAAAAGTTTATGTTGTTTTGAGCAATGCCACCACAAAACAGAACATTGAAAGGAGACAGTCCGAAAGGAGTACAGATTTGGAACAACAGAAACACAACACCTATTGCTGCTGAATGAACCACATATTTATATCACAGAATTACTGTTCAACAACTATAATTTAAATTATACTAACAATATTGCTTTTTTTGTTGATCATTTAAGGGGTCAGAAATATCAGGGTGTCAGTGACAGACTGTCAGTGACTGTGGGCTGATATGCACATTGGTAACATGATTGCATGCCTGCTATGTGAACCCAGATTTCACCAGGACGTTTACAGCAGTCAGACCATCATCTGTGACTAATAAACCACTTTATTCCTTTACCCTGCCATGCCATGCTAGCAGTGACTGTGCAAGAGAGCAAGACCTGATCATAAAGTCTCTCTCTGGTAATGACAAACGTGCACTCTTTGAGAAATCAGAGATCTCTGAAGTTGGGCAATGACCTGGAAAATGTATCCGAGTTTCCCGTAAAGTGTGGGTATGCTTTGTTTGAGGTTTTGGCTCATTTTGGGTAATGATAGATGTTTTTTGTTGTTGTTACTCTGAGCAGAGTGAAGTCCTCACAAAGAGAGGGATATATAATGTTAGAAGTTTCAGTGGGACACTAGATGGTAGCAGTTCACCACTTTGCATGCTAAAATGTGCTTCGGACCTTTTTGAAATTTTATTTATTTATTTATTTTTAAACAAGATTATTTTAAGGTAATAGTCCAGACAGTTTCATATTTTGTTTAGAAGCACGTAGTAAATGGACTTAAATTCAGTCTTTTAAGGCTGCGGGCTTTGTAGCTGAATTCACTGGAGCAAACCTCAATAGAAAGTGATAGAGTAATGCCTAGTGATTAATAATTTTATTTACATCATTTGAATAACTGAACTAATTATTTGTAGACATATATGACTTATAATTCTTGGGTTATTCTCTGAAATTGTTATACATACTTTCATAATGTTAAATAGGTATATGATGTGTATGATTTCTCTCAGCAGCACTCTTCACAGTAAAATCCACAGTGTTGAATTAACACCTACAGTGTTTTATTCATGACACAAATGAACACTAAAAGAGTTCATTCAACACTCTAGGTGTTAACTTTTCTTCTGTGTTGTTTTGTATTTTAATTATGAATTTTCTATTGTAATATTGCCTGCATGAAATGCCCAGGTATGCCATCTACAAAGATTATCTTTTAGAATTTTTGAATCTGTCCACCATATGGTATTAATTATATATTATGTGTTAATTATTTTATACTGTAGGATGCTATGTACCTTAAGTGTTTAATCACAGGTTACAAAGTACATTGCTGTTGTTATAAATGCTTGGAATTGTATGTTGTATGATTTCATTCTAAATGTATTTACATTGTTATTTTGTTATTATACAATTTTATATGATCTTGCATTTGCTAAAAATGTCTCCTTGAGTAATCTAGACTCTTCAGAATATGACTGTCATTAATCTAGTATACATCTCAAATTCTAGTTTCAGTATGTAATGTCTGAATTGCAGCTGTTGTTATTTAAAAGTGTGACTATATCCTTCATCATTTTAACAACACTTGTCTCAGTATTAGGAAAAGAAAATCACGGGAAGTTCCGGAAACTCCAGTGACTAAACAAGTTTCATGATTACCGTTTGTCCATGTCTGACAGGTGTAGAACAGTTCCTTCTGTGGTCTACAGGTATAGAGCAGTTCCTTCTGTGGTCCAAATGATATACATATCCCTTTACTCAAATTAAATTTTACAGAATATATCTGTAAAATGGATCCATATACATTTTAGATTAAGTAATGGGGGTTTAGTGGTTAACATGTTTGTCTCATATCTCTGGGGTTGAGGGTTCAATTCCCACCTCGGCCCTGTGTGCGTGGAGTTTGCATGTTCTCCCCGTGCTTCAGGGTTTCCTCCAGGTACTCTGGTTTCCTCCCTGAGTCCAAAGACATGTGTTGTAGTCTAACTGGTATTTCCAAATTGTCTGTTGTGTGTGAACAGCTGTGTGAGTGTGTGTTCAAATGTGCCCTGCAATGGGTTGGCAGTGTGTCCAGGGTGTCCCCTGCCCTGTGCCCTGAGTCCTCTGGGACTGGCTGCAGACTCCCTTGCGACCCTGTGCAAGATAAGCGGTACTGAAAATGGATAGATGGATTAAGTTATAAGAAATTCATAAAATGAATGTAAAATGAAGGATATTGGATTGAGTTCTGTGGTTGTTTACCTAAGCAATAGTGCAAGATCGTGGTTATACTGAATATCAGCATGGCTGTGCTTTGGCCGTAGTCATGAGACTGCAAGGCTGAGCGATGTATGTAATAACAAGGGTTCACTGAAGAGGTGGATCTTTAGCCGTTTGTTTTAAGATTCTGCTGTCCGGATTGAGGTTTGAAGTTCATTTCACCATTAAGGGACAGTCAGTTTGAAGGTTCTGGAAAGGGACCTCATGCCTCGCTGAGTAGGCACTACCAGGCGTCGGTTATTAACTGATCGCAGGTTGTGTGATGGAACATATACCTCAAGGATCTAGGGGGTGCTGTTCCAGAAAAAGTCTTGTGTTTGAGCATCAAGGCCTTGAATTTGATACGGGCAGTTACAGGAAGCCACTGGAGGTAGATGAGGAGTGGTATGACATGGATTCTTTTGGGCTGGTTGAAGACAAGGCGTGCTGCTGCTCTCTGAATAATCTGAAGAGTTTTGCTGGAGCTGGCTGGGAGGCCAGAGAGTAGTGCATTGCAATTGTCCAGTTCAGAGATAACAAGAGCCTGGACTAGTAGATGTGTAGCCTATTCAGTGATATAAGGTCTAATTTTCTTTATGCTGTACAGAATGAACCTACAGGATTGTATAGTTGTTGAAATGTGGTCTGTAAAGGTCAAGTTGTCATCAAAAGTCATCCCAAGTTTTCTGAC
Source organism: Prietella phreatophila (assembly GCA_025728095.1). Lineage (NCBI taxonomy): Eukaryota > Metazoa > Chordata > Actinopteri > Siluriformes > Ictaluridae > Prietella > Prietella phreatophila. The sequence goes on from JAOUWY010000075.1 coordinate 15,007,929, forward strand.
TATCCTGGTTGGTTTGAGTGTAGATGAGCCAAGCTGTATGCTGAGGTTGTGGTTGATTTATGGGCAGGCTGGGATGACGTGAAGCTCAGTCTTTGCCAAGTTGAACTTAAGGTGGAGTTCCCTCATCCAGTTTGAGATGTTAGACAGGCAGGCAGAGATGGGTGCTGAGATGGATGGATCATCAGCTGGAAGGACAAATAGAGCTGGGTGTCGTCAACATAGCAGTAATCTGAGAAGCCATGAGATTCGATCACAATCCCCAGAGATGTAGTATAAATAGAAAAGATCAGTGGACCCAGAACTGACCCCAGGTGAACCCCAATTGTGAGTTGCTGAGTTTCAGAAATCCCCTCCATAATACCTTGAAGGATCTGTCTGAGAGATTCCACCGGGTGATATCTAGGCTGTAGAGAGTTGACAGGAGGAGCTGATGATTCACAGTGTCAAAGGCAGTGGAGAGGGCAAGTAGAATGAGGACAGATGACCTTGAGATTGATCTTGGTAGTCATAAGTCTTCAGTGAAAAAAAGCAGAGCAGTCTCCATGACCGCCAGATTGCTTGGTGTCCAGGAGGTTGTTCTGTGTGAGAAAAACAGCTCTTTCAAGGGTTTTGGACAGAAAAGTGAGGAGGGAGACAGGTCTGTAGTTGTCAACTGCAGCAGGGTTAAGTGTTGGTTTTTTAAGCAATGGGTAACCCGGGCCTGCTTAAATTAAGTAGGCAATGTGCCAGTGGAGATGGATGTGTTAAAGATGTGTGTGAGTGCAGGTAGTAGTGTGTGAGAGATGGAGTTTTGAGACATCAGTCTCTGAGAGAGGGGAGAAAGAGGTGAGCTGAGAGTTACATGGAGGAGGGGCCTGTTTCTGGGGTCCTGTTAAAGGTACTTTTGGTGACTCTGGCTTCCCTTATTCCTTTTTATCTTTATCTGAGGAGCTTTCATTTTTGAAGTCAAAAGTTATACTCATGTCAAATTTATCATTTGCAATGTCCACTGATGATGTCGCTAACCTTATTAAAGTAATGGATTATAACTATTGCAAGAAGTGGTATTTTATATGGCATTGATTGGGCAAACACAGACAAGCAGAGTGTTACAAACAATGTAACATCCCAGTGCAGATATAATAAATGTAAGCACTCTTGGAATGTTCATCCAATCAAATTAGAGTCGACTGTTATATAAATACATTCATGTAGAACTTTAATTATGGAAGTAGATAATCTTGGTTTGCATCAGGATCTGTCACACTAAGATGTTTATACATAAGTTATATTATCATTGGATTAATCAAAGTGTAATATTACTTTCCAGTAAAATACAATCACCAGTTTTCTTGCATCAGCTTGCTGTTTCTTCATATCACATTAACAGTTCTCCTTTTGTTTTGTTTTTTCATCCTCACTGTTTGTAGTGTCTCTTACTATGGTTTGGAAAAGTCCCAAAGAGCTCTTTGTGTCTTTGCTTGTAGTTCATGGTGGGCCTTTTGGGAACAGGATTACAATTTTTCTGCATATTTACTAAAAGTAAGGAGAATAAACAAGTCTATTTTCTGTGGCATTCCGACAGTGATGTGGTTGTTAACAGGTGGTTTGACCAGCTGCATGTCCTCAAAGATACCACAAAAATACCCCTGGGTAAGATTCCTTTTGTGGATCCATCCTGTTTTCTGACAGAAATCTGTTTAGAGTTAAGCTCTTTTATCTGGTAATTTGTATCTTACTTGATAAAAGACTTTAGGGTACAAACTTCTCGAAAGTCTGATGCAGGTTTCCCACATATTTGTCTTTGAAAAAAGTGATATCTGTTTTCGTATAATTTCCTAGAATTTCAGGTCCTGGCCAAAGCTAAAAAGAATTTGTATATAGACTGGGAATAAATGCTTACAACACTATTAGAATTAACATATTTAGTAATTGTTGGTGCTTTGTTTGTTTATTCACATTGTTCTCTTTCTCATAATTTCATTTCATGTCATCTTATTTCATCATTCCATTATTCCTCATTACAATGTTTTATGTGTTCTGAATATGAGGAAAGCTTTCCTTGTTGATATGAGGAAAGCCGAGCAGACGGGCAGGTGTTTAAACTACAGATGCACTGATAAAGCACTACGACTTCATGCGTCACTGGCTTTACATGGCTCTTTGAGGGCTATCTACCATCTTTCAAATGGCTTTCAAGTATTCCAGGATAGTGCTTCATCGTGATATGCACCTGTGCGAAGACAGTCAATGTTCACAAACAGTATTAAGACAAGACAAGACACTTTACCTATGTCATTAGCGACATAGCCCCTGTGCTTAGCTCTTTTATGAAGAGCAATGAAGCATTGAAATCAATAGTTTTAAAAACTAATTAGAAAAAGTTAGATTAGAGTGTTTTTCTGAATACCTGCTATACCCGTTTGCACCTGTGTTTATGGAAATCATTAGAATAAACATAAATATTTTGACTATTGGTTGCACAACTGCCTAGAGGCTAACTGGCAAACTGCGTTATGATTTTTTAACACTGGTTCTAATACCCACTAGCTTAAAAGGCATGTGCATGCCTTTTACAAGATTATGTAAGCTTCAGCATGGAGACCTGATTCTTCTCAGGAGCACTTCAGAAAAGCTGGGTCAAAAGTCAGTGGTTCCTCCTTTTGTTATCATCTATAGCTTTAGTACTAGATGAACAAGTTAGCCTCCCACTACTTGCTGCAGCACTCATGCATTTTAGTTGCTTTGATAATAGGTTGATGTAGAATAGGTGAATAGATGTGTATTGTGTGTGGGTTGGGGGGGGTATTGGGCTTTCTTTTTTGACAGGAGAGTTTGATAAAGGTTCAAAGCCCTTGAAACCTTGTTCAACATTGTAATTTTGGCCTGTCTAAAACACCAAGAAAATAGAGCTCAAAAGATTTTGTGGTGATGTATGCAATCTCGTCATCTTATTTTTACATGACACAACATGCAAGGATATTGAACCCCATTTAAAAGTAGTATTAGTTTGTTTTTTGAATTATGAATGCCCTGAACAAATCATCTTGCATTTATGTCTGCCTCGTCAATAGGTGTATTATAAACAGGAGCTGTAAACCGGACGGTCCACCTTAACACCTTCCATTTACCAGCTGCAGTCATTTGATGTTTCTTAAAGGGAACCCTGACTATGAAAACTTGTATGGCTTATTAGCTTAATGCTGACATCTGCTATATAAATCCACTATACAAAAACACTCTAGATGTCAGTTAAAATAAATAAATAAATAAAATCTTTGCACTTGTAGGCTGCCATTGCTGTTTACATCGCAATGCATTCTGGATAGTGACATCAAATGGTTGATTCTCCAGAAATATAAACATGTCTTCAACCTTTTTAATTTGAACCCGAGCGTAATATAATTGAGAAGGCTAATATACAAGACATTACTCAAAATGTACCTCAAAATGAATACGATCAGAGCGGTGAAGAGGCGAGAGTGTGGCAAACTCTATGGTGTTTGTGTAGGAACTGCACGTCTATGTCAACCGAGAGCGTTTGTTGTTAAATGATAAAAATGTATTTTAATATCAGTGATTTTAGAGATTATCAGCCATCTCGCCATCTTATACTTTATCATGTTACAATTCAGTCAGCCTGCCAGTGTGCCGTCGCCATGTTATGAGAAAATCTGTTATCTACACAGCTCCTGTGTGTATGAAGGTACTCATATATTTGGAAAGCTAAGAGTCTTGTGATTTGATTGGTGTAAACCATTTCAAGATACAATAACAACAGAAGCTACAATCAATGTCTCTGTCAGACTATATATTATAATATTACAATAATATTGTTATGCCACGGTGAACTCGCGGCTGCAGTTCCCAGCGTATTGTGCCGCCCATGGACATGGTAGAAAAGGACTACACTTCCTAGCCAGGCCCGCACTTGAGCTTGCTGGAGTTTTGATTATGAACAACTGCACTACATCAAAAGTTATAAAAGGGCCTCGTTAACGTCAGCCACTTGCAAAGTAAATGCTCAGCAGCCTCGTCTCTGTTTGTGCACCAAGCCTTAATTTCATATAGGTTTACCTGGTTTCGATAAATCGACAAATATCGACAAAGACAAAGAAATGTGATTCATACCAGGAACTACACCATTAAGTGCTATAGACCTACATTGAAATAGGTTGTGTAATAGTAAATAGTAAGTAGGTTGTGTTGTCGGCCAAAGCTCTGCTATGTACTTCTTTACTCACAGCAAATCTGCAATCCAATTTAAATGCTACCAGAGTCTAGACTGGGTGATTTGTGAGAACAGCTACTATGACATAAGCTTAAATTCAGTGACACAGTAAGTAAATCAATCTAGAACTTGAGTGTGTTTTATAAAAAGTTATATTTTCAACCAGCTAACAAAATGTAAGCAAAGAGAAGAATACTCCACTATCCAAGGTAAAAAGCTGTTTATTGTGCTCATGGCTGCTTGTGGATTCATGAAAAAGACACAATTGACACATTTGAAAGAACTAAACTGGGTGAAGTCAAAATGCATACTCACTGAATAGGTTTTCATTGCTGAGTGAGGCAGGCAAAAGAAAAATAATTTAACACAAAAAATACAGTATGTCTTTTGAACAAGAATACCACATGGCTACCTGTGACACTGCTAAGAGAAGCAGTTTGATTTCCAGGGCCACTATTTGTGCTTTTTCTTGTCTAGTTTGACAGGGTTTCAATACTCAAAATATGCTTTTTTATTATTATTTTTTTAAAGCCTATATTCTGGGTTTAAAGTCTGACAGCATGTCTAATATTGCTAAATGAATTGTAATATTTAAATGGAACTTCATGTAATACATTTCCCATGGTGGCAGTTCAAAAGAAGTCTATGGCAAAACCAACCTGGCAACACTTCAATGTTATGAAAACTGCAGTCCTGTAAAAAACACTGTGTATCTTAATTGACTATTCTAGATGTACACCTAAATCTTTCTGAGTATACTGCATAATCAAAGGAGGTTCTTTTTTGCTTAGTTTCTTCATGTTTAAAGTAAATGACCAGCTTCATTTAGTGTCCTAAAGACAAGTAATTATTCCACCACAGTTTGTGCTTTGTGTTTGATGTAATTATAGGTGTATAACAGTATGCCATTATGTTTAATACTTTAAGACCATCCTTGCTAGCATGGTGTCTGACAAAATCCTGCTCCCTGATTTAGAACAGACATTACCTAAACATTTCCTGTTTTCAAAGGCAAAACTAGCTCACGTTTCTTTAAGAGCCTATGATTTTCTGTCCCTATGTGCCTTATCTAATTGATGTGTCCACGTCAAATGGTGTTATTTCAATGGTCTTAAACTTTATCCATCTGCATTTCTGAATACTGAAGTAAGTATGACAGCTTTGTCAGATGGAGAATGTTTCAGTGAGAAACTTCTAGTGGTTGGGTCCAGTTACATTGTTAACATTGTTCTGTTTCATCCCTTGCTATGTTGTTGATAATGGGTTGAGACTCAGGTATTTTTTTAACAGCTTTAACTGCTGGCTGTGATTTCCCAAGCTTGAAATTTATTTCTTGTGCAATGGTAAGATGGGACAAAAGGGCTATATGTTACAAAGCATTGCTCCCCCACCACCCTACACCAACCTCTGCAATATTCATTCTTAAGCCTATCTCAAAGAGATATGAAGAGATATGAAGCTGAAAACAGTGAAGACATTTTTTTCTTATGAGCGATTTTCAGGCGTAGCGTAAACATGTGCATCTGTGACGGTATAAAAGAGATGATTATGAGAAAATCAACAGTTGAATACAGAAGCCTGGAATAAACTATCCAATATTGAATGTTCATGTACATTACATTTACCATGTCGCTGGCCTTTTAAAGCTGCTCATTTCACATTAGAAAGATCACTGTACTGGCCAGAGCTGATTATTACTTTGCATACGTTACATTTGCACTCAGTCTCATATATCGAGTAGTTTATTTAACAGAACAACATTTGTAACATGTTATCAATCTTCTTTGTAATGTAATTTCGAAATATTCATTCAGCACATGCATGCTGTCCTCTGCTTTACGATAAGTGCTGGGGAAATTGACCTACATGATCAGCTCTGTCTTGAAGATACCAGATACAAAATCTGATTTGGGGTTAATCATTTCTCTTTTTTGCTCTTTTCTAATTGCCTTGATTTAGTTTGGGATATATCCTTATATCCACTTGTCCTTGAAATTAAATATATATCATGGTGGTGGTTGGAAGCGCTACATAAAAATAGGAATATTTTGTAACATACTTAAATGCTATTTTTAAAAATTGTCAGTGGAGTTAACTTTTAGCTTTTCATTAACGTTAACTTTTCATATTCTTCATTAACTGCTTTATATTGTTTATTTAGTTCTACCAAAAATATGAATAATGAATTAAATCAGCTACACAAACTTTGTTAAACAAAAACTTTGTTATTACTTACAACCCCAGTTCCAAAAAAGTTGGGATGCTGTGTAAAATGTAAATTAAAACAGAATGCAATGATTTGCAAATCTCATAATCTCATATATTATTCACAATAAAATATAGAAAACATATCAAATGTCTAAACTGATTAAATGTATCATTTTAAGAAAAAAAAAGGTAATTTTGATGGCCACAACACGTCTAAAAAATAAAGTTGGGACAGGGGCAACAAAAGGCTGGAAAAGTAAGTGTTACTAAATAGAAAAAGCTAGAGGAACATTTTGCAACTAATTAGGTTCATTGGCAACAAGTCAGTAACATGATTGGGTATAAAAAAAGAGAGGCAGGGTCTTTCAGAAGAATAGATGGGATGGAATCTGGATGGAAGCATATGTTGCTCTTCTTTTTGAATTCTGTTTTTATTTACATTTTACACAGCATCCCAACTTTTTTGGAATATTATATTTGGGTTTATATTATTAAATATTATTTTATCATTGTTTTGTTTATGTTAGTTATTTTTGTTTTATGAAATTACAGTATATTTGAATGTTGAAAAATGTAGTAACTCATTATTCAAAAACAATTACTCTTCATTAAATGTGACACTAGTCATTGATTTTATAGTCATTGAAGTTATATATGCTCAGTAAGAATAGAAAAACAATGTAAAGTATATTTCTCCTGGATTCTCAATAAATAATATAATTTGGCTTTATGCAAAATATTGGATGTAGAGTACATTGTGAGGGTAAATATACCATATATCCCATATGTCCTCCGCAATGCCAGGTCCTATAAGCTTTTCTATTCTGAATAGTTGAAATCCCATGTCCGTATGGGTTTTTATTTTTTTTGCAGATGGCCACAATAGTGGACCTGTTATCTAATGCCTCCCTTTTTCACAATTCCTGTTTCCCACAGGTCTCTCTGGAGTGCCCATATGGTGTTAATTTACTAGGCCAAGTGAAGGATACTGGAAAAGGTGGAGTGAAACTGGAACTTTGACATAGAGTAAGTGCCTGCAGCAAGTGGAATTTCGTTATCGGGAACTCTCGTTTATAGCATGGCTGTTATTTAGCATTTAGTGCTTCCAGTATACTATTTATGAATTATAATTAAATTTCATGATGAATTATTAATTATTTGCTCACTCAACAGTGTTTTTAGGTGTAGTCACTGAAAATGTCAGATGCTGCTTTTGCTTGATTAAAAGCAACCTGTTGATCTGTCATATTGTTCATTGTGTGCTGTCTTTATTCATAGGCTATAGGGAGTAACTAGACATTAATTTTTGTAAGGAAATTTAGTCACATATCTACACCGGTATCACCTATGAAACATGTTCTATGATGGGTCAAGATGTAAAATTACCCAGCCATTATTACGGGACAGACTCTATGGAGTAATCTCAGTTTGAACTAGCACTTCTAATGTGTCCTATTTTTTAATTAATTTATTTTTTACCTTGTACAAGATTCCCGCTCTTCCTTAAATTAATTTTTTCACTTTCTGTTTTTTCAGTACCTTGTGTACTCATAACTGGCATCTTTAAGAAGTATTAGGACACAAAAATGTGCAAACGTGGAAAGTGATGTGTATCCTCTCATGATTTTATATAATTTCTATGAATGCAAGTACAGAGTAATACTGATAACGGCATGCAAGAGCATAGCCTAAAACACACTTTGTAGCTGTACCTTGTAAATCGGTGAAGCAATCTCGCTTCAGTGAAGTGCATATCTTGATTTAACAGTATGTCAGGGGTCATAATCCAGACAGGGATTTGAGTTGGTCAGCAGACTTGGATGGCTGCAGCTATTGCGTACCAGATGCCAACTTGCCAAGTTGGTAGCTGGCCCAATTCAGCCCTTTGCCACAGGTCCTTTCCCACTAGACAGCAGGAACCATTGCATTAGCTGTAATTGGAGCTACAAGGAACTGTGCAACAGTATGAATAAATCAGTAAAAACAACTCCAAGAGAGGATATACCAATCCACTTTCTATGGATTTTAGTGTATTGTTAAAGTGCAAAAGTCTTGTGGATCATGTAAGACAGAACTGTTTGTGGATTAGTCATGTACTTGGGAATCAAGAGCTGTCTGTTCCCAGCTGGCAAGGTAAGAGGCTATTGTACATGATATGCTTTGTTTCTTTGGAAAGTTATTAAACTCAGATGATTGTGCTTCTCATGTTACATTAGACAAAGTGTGAAATGTTTATTACTACACTAGCTCTTTCTTTTACCTCTGTGAGGTGAAAGGGAGTGTTCAGGCAGGGTGTGAAAATAGAGCTAATGTTCTGCAATCAGCATGTCATGCCTCAGAAATAAAAGAAAACACTGTACAAACATGCTCAATGTCAGAAGCTCATTACAGGCAAGGGGCTGTTTCTATTGCACTAGAGAGGAGTAGTAAATCACTCTATAACTTGAAGCCCTGTTTGCAGCCCAGCCCTGAAATCTTGTTTGCCTTCTCCATGCGTTGATGTTCCATTCCTTTAATACTCCACTTTCAAGCTGGCTGCCACATAACTTTGAAAAGTAATCATAAAGAAGGGAGAAACAGAGGGACACATTCAGCTCTTAGGCAAACACACATACACATGGATCAATGTAGAAACATGTCTTAGTTGGAAACGACATTCTTTTACATCTTATAAAAAAATCTTGTAAATGCTTATTTTAGTAACCCCCTTTTTCTATATTAGTATTATGTGTTATTTTAGTAAACCCCTTTTTCTATGTCAGTATTATGTGTTATGCCTGACAAGGTATCTGAATCAGATATGAGCTACAACCAGCCAGTGGACAGAGCGTCATAAGACAGCATTTGTTTTCATCAACGGCACTTTTGATCTTAGAAACAGTTTATGGGCTGAAAATAGTCATAAATTTTTCACTGCAGCTGATGTAAACCCATAGGGGTAACAGAACAAGAACCATGTCATTGTGTAGTGGTGATAATTTCTTGCTTTCTAATGTACATTAAATGTGCTCTGGATGACCCCTGAGGCCTTGTGTGCCTGTTTATGCATAAGGTAAATGCCTCCCATTCAGACTTGCACAGACAACCCAGTTAAGGCTTGCGTTTATTTAAACAACTCTTAAACAGTGGATTAACTTGCATTAGGGCCCAATCATGAGCTCTGTTTTCCTTCCACGCACATGCACACAGATTCAATCTGGCACACTGTACAGGTAGACACAGCTTAGACAGTCATGGGTCAGGACACTCCAACAGCACACCGAGACACTTACTGCCAAGCTGAGAGTGTGGCATGCTAAGTCAGCCTATGTAGAGTGATAGATTAGAAAAGAATGTCACGAGACAACCTGAATGCAAACTGCAGTATCACCTAGTCACTAAAGACAATAAATGTCAGAAATACTCACAGTATCTTGAATTACTCTAAACCAGTATTGTTCTTTTGTAGGGTAATTCACGTTTTAACTTATGACTATATGAACATCTAGTTAGAAGACTGCTTACAAACTGCTTTCAGTATGTCTTCATTTTAAAAACTGTCAAAAAGAGAATGAGTTTAATGCACACAATTTCACAATAAAATAATGAAAGAATTTCCTTGAGGAACTGATCCTAAATTACTGTGCCTGAATTATTATACATATTAATATAAGTTTACATGTTAATTGATATGCTCAAACCTGTTTTTGAGTCCAAAGTATTATAACTAAAAAGTAATGTTAAAATAATCAATAAACTAACTAATAAACCATCACAATGCTTTAGGATGGAAGATTAACATAATTAAAGCGGTTAAAATAAAATAAAATAGTATATAATAATAATAATAATAATAATAATAATAATAATAATAATAATAATAATAATAATAAAATAAAAACAGCTAATTTTCTTAGAGTGAATCCATTTACACAGATGAACAGTTGTAGTCAGGACTCTTTTGCTCTTTATGATGAATACTGCCAGTCACATTTACTTCCATAATGAAGTCATAACACTGAACTGTTATGTGTATGTCATTTAGGAAGTCTAGATGGCAGGATTGCTCAAAGGCTATAATAGTTTACTAATTTATTTACTAATTTATAAGCATTTATAATCTGTTTCATTCAGTTATAGTAATCACTTGTGTGAATAGCACTATTTATTCTGTAAATACAACCTTTGAATTTAAGACTGGCTACACTTCCCAATTCCCTAATGTTATCTTTAATTAATTTTACTGTATATAGAGTTATACCTATATTGGACAAACCATATAGCACTTTATATAGGCAAGTCCCCTATTTAATGAGACCAACAGTAATTTTGACAGTAATTAAGCTCCTATCAAGCTTCAAGGATCTTATTGCCATTAGTAACTTAAAGAAAACAGCTCAAATGGATTGACTTCCACCATCTGAACTGGAAAAATTTCTGACATTCTTTAGCAACGTGTGTTAGGTTATTGTTTTGATGTAAGTTGAATTATTCACTGTCCAGTGAAGCATTTGGCTGAATTTATTAAGATTTTCCTTTTCAGTTTTCCTTCCACTATGGTTTTCAATCAAAATATCTAGGTTTTAGCTAATGTAACATGGGGCTTTATGTGTTAAAAGTTTCAACATGCACAGTGCATGTTGAGAGTTCTAAAAAGTTACAGTAACATGGAAATATGCATACCTTTGTGCATACTCTTGAACATGCGTATACATATTTTTACCAGTGTAAGCAAGTAAGGAACTGAACAAAATGTTTCGACACTATGAGTGACACAGCCCATTTTTTTTTTTTACCAATAATTATATGGGAAGCAGTTTCCAATCAATTTATGTGGTCATTGCTATAAGACGTCTGTGCAAAAATGTAATAGAACAGCTGACATGTAATGCATTGGCACCTTTAAAGGATGGCTGGCTGAGCAGGGAGCATATATTTTTTTTAAACCTTTAAAGACTATGAACCATTCTCAATTCCCAACTGAAATCGTAAAACACATTATACATTTAGTACATTCTGCCTTTTTGTGTGTAATCAGTGTATAAGGCCACAACCTATACAGTACAAAGTTTTCTACATGATGCACCCATTTTTAATATTTCAATTATAGCGCTTTTGCAGTCAATGACATCAAAAATTGGCATCACTTTATTGTTCAATCAATTACTGAACTCTGTCCTGTTTTTGTTGCATGCATATTTACCTTCACAAATTCATCGGGAGATGGGAGAGTAGCCTTAGACCTCTTTGGTGTCAGAGGTTTCACAGACACCAGATAGGCCTATATATCTGCATATAAGAGGTGACTGTTAATAACGGCTATGGCGTCAAATAACAGTTTGAAAGCATGAATCATCAATTATGCTTAAACCCTGAGAGAGTTTTGCATTCTGCACATTTTTAATGGTACCAATATGCATCTGCTGTAAAAGAAGGTAGTCCTTTAGGTGTTATTCCTCTGCTGCTTGTCAGAATTTCCTGCATTGCACAAAGTACTGTAGTGTACACAGTTAAACATAATTCACAATAAATACATGGAATTTTGCTATTCACTAGTAATGTATGCTTGCACTTGAAGGTCTGTCCAGCAAAAAAATATATATTAAATTCAAGTTAAGGTTTCTGTATGGCACTCCAGCTGAGACGACAGCAACTGTAAGTTCTAACCTTAGAATGCTTTTGATCCATGCAGGTGAAACCCTTGGTTTGGCCATCACAAAACTGCAATGGACTCTATCATTGCCATTATTGCAGTGTGTTCGGAAAACCGAACCGCAAACCCGTGCACGAGCCAGGTGTGGGAGCGCTTAGCGAACGCATGCTTTTAGGTCTTTCATGACAGTGACTTTGTTTACACTGGACGCTTGCTTTTGTTATGGTTATGTTCTGACACTGCCCCTGTTTTGTCATTGGTTGTTTCCTAAGTGTGTATTATTGTTTTCAACTGCCCGTGTATAACCCATGATTACGTTTGTCATTTAAACCCCTGGTGTCTCTGTGCAGTTTGCGTAGTATTGAGTTTATCTCCTTACCAAGCGGTTCTTTGTTTCTTGTTTCGATTCTTGTTATTTGACCTTGTTTCTCATTTCACGTTTTGATTCTAGTCTCACCCCATTTATGCCTATTTGTAGAACACTTGATCTTTTGCATATTATTCGACCACGCTTTTGATTATTGTTTTGGATTTGTCTGCCTATCTCTCTAATAAAGTCTTTTACTGCAATTGCATCCGTCATCTGCTCCATCATGTTCTGGAATGTGACATAATACTACGCCCTAACATGGATGCAAGAGGAGAGTAAGGAGAGCATCATTGCAGTGTACATGGGGACGTCTGGCCACCTTTCCTGTTAGTCCAGTTTAATCAATGGATTGCCATGGACCTCCCCATGGATAATTGTAGACTGTGTGACTACCTAAGGCAGTTCATGTTCCAATAGGTCAGTTCTTGTATATTTCTAGCCTAGCACACCCCAAGCCAGACAAGAGAGAGTGGCTTGGGTTCATGGTGTCTCAGTTTTATGGCCTGGCCTATGATTGGGCAGAGCATCTGGGCAGTACAGGGTCCACTGCCCTCAATAATGTAACTCAGTTTCTTCACTGGAGTTGAGGACGGATGCAATTGCAGTAAAAGACTTTATTAGAGAAATAGGCAGACAAATCCAAAACAGTAATCAAAAGCATGGTGGAATAATATGCAAAAGGTCAGGTGATCTTGAGAGGAACTTGAAGTTGAAGAGGCGACCGCTCAAGCCCAGTTCTTGTCCAAGGTCAAAGAGACTGCAAACCCAAGCTCTGCTCATGCCAAGGTCGAAAAGATGGCAAATCCAAGCTCTGCTCATGCCAGATTCCTGTCCGAGGTCGAAAAAATGGCAAATGCAAGCTCTGCTCATGCTAATTTCCTGTCTGAAATCAAAGAGGCGACCTCTCAAGCCAAGTTCCTACCCGAGGTTGAAGAGACGACCTCCCAAGGCAAGTTCCTGTCTGAGGTCGACGAGGTGATCTCCCATGCCAAGTTCCCATCTAAGATCGACAATGTGACCTTCAATGCCACATTCCAGTCTGCGACTGACATCGTGACTAACCGAGTTATGCTCACACTAGAGTCTGTTGATATGACCAACCAAGTTTTCCTTATGCCTGAAACCAATGTCAAGACCAACCAGGTCTTGCTCTCGTCTGAAGCCAACATCACAAACAACCAAGTTCTGCTCACTCCCGAGTCTGCTGACATGGACAACCAAGTTATGCTCATGCTCAAGTCTGTTGAGTTCTTCTTATGCTTGAAACTGACTTCACAACCAACCATGTTCTGCTCACGTCCGAGTCTGCTGACACGGATACCCAAGTTCTGCTCACATCTGAAGCAGACGTCATGACCAACCAAGATCATCTCATGCCTGAGACTGGTGACACAGCCAACCAAGCTCTGCGTACACCTGAGTCTGCTCACACAGTCAACCAATTTCAGCCTGCAAAGTCGATGGAGAACGATGCTCAGACTCTATGTGTGACCGAGGACACTGCTCATCATCCCTATACAGCTGAGGATGCCACTCAGCCACCCTGTTCAACTGAGGACGTTTTTCCACCTCCCGTTGCAGCCAAGAGCTCTGTTTTGCTTCCATATGTTGCAGTTCACACATTAGAATTCACTGGATTCCATGGAGAAATTAACAATAGAATGTTATTAATATTCAACATAAATCTCAACATGTGTCATACTTGCAACTTTGTATGTGTGGTATCTGGAAGACATCTCACCCTGGATGGCAGCACTTCAGATGAAACTACATACCAGGAAGACTGAGCTGCTGTATATCCATGGAAATGCATGGACATCTTTCAGAATTACACCATCTGACACCTTTGAATAGTTCTGGAAAACCAGCTATCCTATCATACTTTATTAACTGGAGCCTGTCATGCAGGTTTCTCCTTGACAGTTTCATGAGGATCTGGCCACACAATGTAAAAAAAAAATCAGTCTTTCTTCTCACACTGTACTTTTATATGAATATACTGGCATATAAGACATCTAACTCTAAGCCTTTGACAGTTCCATTGTGGTCTTTTGTTAGGACTATGTATTGAAAGCGTTTGCTGTAATGTAAATATTGTATATTATTATCCAATGGGGTCTTTGTCTCATAATTTATAAGACAAAAGCAAAGAGAGTTTTATTAATTATTTAGGAGTTATCTGAATTAGTTAAATGTAAGCAAATTTGTGATATTGATCATGTGAACTGCTTTATTCAATAGGTCAGATTTTCCTCATGCCTAATCTCTTCTATAAAGCATGTGTTTAGATGATACTAAAATGGATCAAACTGGTTTTGCTGAAACTTGTGGAGTCCATGCCAGCTTGAGTGCACACTGTCATTAAAGTAAAAAGGGGAAGTACCAAAGAAACTCTGAAATTCATGTAAATATTTAAAAGATTATGTTGTTGTCAAAAATATAATCTGTAATGAAAATTCTTGTAAAAAAATTAGAAAAGAATGCAAAATTGTTGTGCATTTTTTCTAGTGCTCTCAGATTTTTGGACACTAAAAATTTCGTCAGTTTGGCCATTCCTGTTAAATTCACATGCTTTCTCTGTTCTCCCATTCTTGTGCTAAGAAGCTTTCATACTTTTATTAATGTGCTTTTTTGCTTTTTGCCATCTTGAAATGATGAATTTGATAGATGTGCACAACCTTGTAAGAAAACGCACAAGCCCTGCCCTTAAGCCATTGTGTCACTTATAAATGAGAACAAATCAGAAATTTGTCTGTTAATATAGTACTCGTCTGTCGAAAAACAATTAGCAAATGGATTTCAAGTTATAATGGAGCCAATAACTGCTATAAATCTCCCTGAAAGATATATTTATTGTTAGGATAATACTAGATTAGATCGAGTAGAGTATTCTTCCTTCAATCTGCTTGATTAAACGAATGAACAGGACGAAACTGGAGGGGGCACTGGCGTGAATTTCTGGGGGAAGATTGTCAGCTTGACTGTCTTCCAAATTGCTTCTAAAAGAAGGGGAACTGCCTAAGAGCAGGAAACAACATCAAAGCCTTGTATATAGCCACCATTTGTAGACTACACCACAATTGAGATATTCCTCCATGGTCATTATGTTGGAATGTGGGGTAGTGTGCGGTCCTAGGTTGCATGCTGTGGCTAAAGAGGTTACAAATCAAATGTGAGCTTTTCTAATTTAATTTTAGGCACTTTAGGGTATTAGTTGAAGTTGTTGTGGAGAAAATTGGTAAACTTAACTTTTGCCTGCAAAATTGCCTGCAGAACTGTGCAAAGTTCTTCCTGATGTTTAATGATTCTATCAACAACTGCATCCTTTTCTATGAATTTTATCTAGCATGAGTGCTGGCTGTTTGCCTCTTTGAGTATCTATGTACAGTTATATTTGAAACTTTAGAAACTTAATCTTTTTTGACATAGCATAACATCATATAGGCAGTACTTGAAGACACACAATTAAGTTAAATCTTGTATCTTACATACAGTTAAAGGTAACTATTATAAAAAATGCTATTATATAAATATTATTATTTTATTTATTTATTTTTTGGGCAGTTTTGTGCACAATAGACTCATCATGCCATTGACTTTTGTTTCTTTTCTAGACATTTGGAGATACAGGATTGCTCATCTTTGGGCTAGAGTGAGGTTAAGTCAGAACCCTTTTAGATAGATGATCATGGGTCAAAAGAAGACAAAATAGCATTAGTCAAAATAATCATGCAGCATGTTATTCCCTCAGGCCCAAGGCATGTCAGATGTGCTGCAGCACAGAGCAGCCTGAAACATGCCAGAAACAGAGCAGTATGTGAGGAAGCTCAGTGTACTGCTAGTAATGCCCAGCATGCTGCTGAAATGGACCTATATGACATTTGATCAGATATACACTAAGCACAAAAAGGTCCAAGAACGGTTAAATATTTAATGTCTGGCAATCTTCTCATATGTCAAAAAAAAGTTTGGGGTGATGCCAAATGCTGCTGTGTGAATGAATAGAGTGTAGATATAATACTCCTATTTCTTGAGAGAAGTTTATCTTTTGTGCATCCACAAACATGAAACAATATTGTGGTTTGTAATAAAACAAGGCATATGATTGGCAAAAGATTTTTGGATCTTCATGATCATTTTATATAGATTTTTAATATTTTATAAACTATCCAGTTGATGGACAGAAAAACAATACACACACATACAGACAGACAAACACACGCACACACATACACACACACACACACACACACGCACAGTGAGGGAAAAAAGTATTTGATTCCCTGCTGATTTTGTACACCACTACACCAGCACAATGCATTAATTTATGACATGAAAAAAGCAACAAAGCATAAACAAACAAACAAACAAAATTCTTCCACCCAAACAAAATATCAAGGCACCAGTGTTACCCATCAAATTACAGTTCAAAATGGAGCCAATGCTGTTTTTCTTCATATACTGCAATTCCGTTAGACTTACTTATCTTCTGTACATAACAAGACTAGATATGTCCACCTGAATTTAGTAGGCAACATTATATTGGTGTTTACATTGAGATTGAGTGTGAATGAGCATCTGTTGTTGGTGGTTCTACAGAGAAATAGAGAGAATTGTATACAGCTCATATGACTTTGAAAAGCAGGAGTTTAGGAACAGTCCCCAAACCTATAAGAGGTTAAAGCTAATGCTGGATTCATTCAAAAGCAACGGAAGTGCTATTTATACAAATGCTTTTTATCTGAAGCTATACCAAGCTCAAGTAATGGTATTATGAATGTACAAAAAAATATATTGTTCAACACTTCAAAGCAGAAAATTGGCTTTGGAAAAGAAATTGCATGATAATAAATGTCAGTCTATGGCAAATAAAACCCAACAGGTTTCTTAAGGCTTCTGTTTATGAGACAGCATACAAAAATGGAGCTTGAGCTTTAGCCGTTCAGTCGAGTACGACTCTTGACTCCACTCCATGGATCAATGTTCTACATGTCTTCCAATTTCTCACAGCTTCTTTCAACATTGTTCCGTACTTCCTTCAAAGTCCAACCATTCTCCTCATTGGGGGTGGCAACGGTATACCGTTAGTATACTGGCTGAACGCTCTGGCGTGGGGAAAGACCTGGCAACCTACCCAGTATTCTGCCAAAATATTCTATGGGACAAAAATTAGGATTCTTTAATCTGACAGTTAATCAATTATTCATATTTGCTGGGAAAATGATTGGTGTTTTTTTAATGTTTTTTTTTTTAATTATTATTATTTTTATTATTTTTTAATGTAGTTGTCCATTAGTGGGCTCTTAGTATTTGAGTACTGTCACAGTGTGAAAGATGAGGGCATTAGCAGGTGCAGATTTTGACATTTAATACAAACGGGCAGACTATAAACAGACACTAAGACAACCAGGCAAACCACTATGGCATGAAACAAAACACTATGGCGAGAAACAAAACACAGTGACATTAAAGACAAGAGTCTAAGACAATGAA
>JAOUWY010000075.1:15025941-15044920 GCA_025728095.1 Prietella phreatophila
GTGTGTGTGTGTGTGTGTGTGTGTGTGTGTGTGTGTGTGTGTGTGTGTGTGTGTGTGTGTGTGTGTGTGTAGTCACACAAGTGCAAACAGTGTAAGACATAGACAGGAGGCTGACAAACTCCACTGGTGGTGCTGAATGATGACAGCAAGATCAGTGTCTTACAGGGCTGGCAAAAAACCTGAAATTGTATACATATACCAGGATACAATAATAAGAATAAAAAGAATAACATATTTAAAAACCAAAAGACAATCTAGAAAAATTATGTTCTCACCATTGTTAAGAATTATTATGATCTGATATAGAGTATATATATGTTAGTTTGAAATGCACTATGTATCCTTTACAAAAACAAACCAAAGCTAGCAGTCAGAAGATGCAATCACAAGCCTGACTGGTTGTCGGCTGCAGCACATTTCTTGTCTCTTTTTAAAATAGAAAATAGACATTATCAACAGCTTATCTAACACTGCCATTAAAGTCTCACAATTAGGACCACAGATATTTCCCTTCCTTAAGCTGACCCTTGCCCTTAAAAGGAAGTTCTTTAACATTTTTTCCATCCTGCCAACAAGAAAAGTTCAAAAAATGAACTTAGTTTTGTTTTTTTGCTATTGTAAATTTGCCATTATAATCTGAGTATTTATAATCAAGAAACCCTGTGCTCAGATGACTCTTTCTTTTCCAACATCGTTACAGAGAAGTCATGTTTAGTCACAAGCAGACCCAGGCACAGTGGGCTTATCTTGTTCCTATGCTGGCTACTGTACAAAGTGTTTGTTATCAGTGGTTGTAAGCCGTGGGTGACTCGGGTTCTAATTCCCATGGTGGTTATCAGGTAAAGTGGGTGACAGGAATGGCTGCTATAGCAGATAGCACAACACAAGCAGATAGAGACACAAGTTTAGATACATCTTGTTTCCTGTTGTCTCATCTGATGACGCCCAATTAGCAGTCAGAGATTGGATGAGACAGGAACACCTCAAGGAGAAAGTGTGTTATTTTTGTATGTGTCATGCAATCACAGGAACAACTCGACAGAGCTCAAACTGAGAACAGAAAATTTCTACTTGTTACTGGTTTAGTTTCTTTATACAAAGAACTACAATAACAGGAAGTGCAAATACAAAGAAAAACCAACATGAAATGAGTGTAAGAGTTTTTTTTAAAAAACAGATTATTTTATTTAGAAATCTCTGGCCTGTAGATTTAGAGTCTTGAACACTGATCTATATACACACCATATGCACCATATTAATCTGTAAGGTAGACTGTCCAAAATTGTATTATTCACTGACAGCCTTTGTCATGAGAGGCAATGTTTTATACTGGGACTTGTGGGAAAATTACTTTTCTAGTTGGTTCATTTCTAGGAAAATGGCTGGAAATAAACTACTATCTCCAGTGAGCAATAAAAATAAAATTGAGAGTGGTCTAAATGTAGCATATAATCTTTTCTGGCATTTGTTTACTATGTTTCCAAAATTTTCCTGTTTTTCTTTTGCTTTTTACTCAATATCCATGCTGAAATGTTAAATAGATACTTTAAGGGGAAAATAAAATACTGACATACTGAAAATAACCCAAACTCCTATCATATCCCTTCATCCCCTCTCCTTCGACAACAATTGTGCAACAGCTCACCAAATGTATATGTGCACATTTGCATGCAAGCAGGTATTGAAACTGTAAGTCCAGCAATGTTGTGTCATTGATGTTATAGATCAATATTTTATAGATGATCATTTAATGCTTATCACTGATTAAATTGACCCACATAAGTGGATTAGTGCAGAATAATATTCTGGGCATTCATTCTCAGTTAACTATACACTGGGTTTGCTGAAAAGCATATAGTATATTATTTTCTTCTACTTAATTTGTTTCTTAGGACTGTCCTCACATGAGCACACAAACTGTACACAAAGTGGGAGGAACATAACAGAGATACATTTTCTCTTATGCTTTCGAAATTTCCCCTGATTAAAATCTAAACTTTTGACTTATCTTTAATTATGTCATAGCAAAGCCTCTGTCACAAAAACTGCTTTGTTTTCCTTTCCAGGGCATACGAACATAATCTGCTTGCTGTAACCAGCCCACACTTTGAAAAAACTATGTTAAAGCTTCTAATGTTTCACAAATCACATTCATGATGAAAGCAATGTTTCATACTTCAACAAGGAAGGGACAAGTAAGGTAGAGAATGTACTTATATCAGAGTACAAAGCAATTACATCACATCGCTTACAAAAATGCCCCACAACGTGTACAACAGATTTAAATCCTTTTGATTGACAAGAGATATTGTGCACTGTTTGTAGTTACATTGGTTTATTTGACAACAGCCTGTGACTGGCAATCTGCATGTATTTCATTATTGAACTGACATTAAATGAATATGCCGTTTTTTTATTTATTTTTTTTGTTCTTTTTCTTTTTATTTTTTTTTTCCACATTTTTGACAGTGTGTCAATACTAGCAGACACTGTGCAAAAATTAAGCCTGTTAAAGATGATCTGCTTTTGTATTTGAGTTTTCAAGCTAATTAATACCTAATGCCTTTGAATTGGTTTTAATTAGTACATATCTGGCTGGGTAGCAAAGTAAAAATTCTATACTCTCTGTAAATGATTACCCTTAGCCTTTTTATCTCTGTGGAAAATGTTTGATTTTTACACATAAGTTGTTAATTGGAAATACAAACAGTATTGTACAACATCTTGTACAGAAATTCATTAAAGCAAACATGCCTTATAATGCCTTTTAAAATAACATTTTCTACATTAAAACAATTGACTATAAAGAGCAGTACACAGTAATAAACTAAACAAAGTACGATTTGTGCAGATTTAATAAGGAAATTGGCTCAACAGCTTTTCTGAGCATCTTTGTTGCATCTGGTATTGTTTTTGGTTTGAAAAATATTGATTGGGAATCTGAAATGCAGAATTTAAAAAAAAGAAGTATAAAAAAGCGCCTAAATTTGAATTAAAATAAATTAGGGTGCCTAAATCTATTGCGTAGTACTGTAGTTCAGGAAGAAAATTACTGGAATGGTAGCTGGTCATTTAGCAGATTTCTCTTTGATCCATACTGCCAATAGGTCCATCTCATCATCTAGCTGGATCCACCAAGTGTAATAAGCATTTAAACATTTTTTTATCATTGTGTGCACATAATTTGCAGATCAATAATCTTTGAGTCTGCTTTCTCTGATAAAGCTCAGCATCTGCCTTCTAGAAACTAAAGTTGAACTTAACTAACTAAGCAGGCCTGTGAATGATTAACCAATCGGAGAACTTCTGAAAAAGGAAGCAAAACTGTGATTATAAATTCAAACATTAGATTTTGTTCCTTCATTTTGTTAAGAATCCTAAATGAGCTAATGAGTTTTGAAGTATTCCATGTGGTTCAGATGAACACATGTTCATCCCTTGCACTAGTCATATTAATATTAAACTTTGATGTCTCTAATTGGACACAGGAATGCAGACCTCACTTGCTGTAAACTGGTATATTATCAATAACAAATTCACAAATTCTTTATGGAACATGCTAAAAACAAACAAACAAACAAGCAAGCAAACAAAAACAGGATTGTATACAAAGTAGCCTGGGTTTGTGATTCTGTTATTCAGTGAGGGAGCTCTGGTGTGCTGAAAGGCAACAGGATATCAATCAGCTTCAGGAAGGACACAGCTAATCAGGAAAACCACAGGCTCTTAAGTGGGTCATTCCGCACACACTGCTCTTTCATACCAGATTGATCTTTATCTGATGGAGGCAAAGACTAATTGGGAATAAGCACACTGATTAATAAATTCCAAGACTCCCCTTAATGATTTATCAGAGATAAGAATTTAATAGCTTAATTTTATAACAATTAATCTTCTAAAATTTTCCCCCGGCTCTCCAGCTCTTAAAGCATGGTGGTCTGCACTGCTTAGGTTCCTGCACTAAATTAATCATTTGAACCAAGCAGAATTCAAAGTTAGCCATTTCAGTTACATGACTTACAGCATATAATTAGCATAAGGTTTGAAGCAGCAGGTTCTCTTTCTCTTGTCCACTGTTCAGCTATATAATAAGAGAAGTTTCATTATTTATGAGATTTACTAGTGATATAGTATTAAAAAAAGCAAACAAAAGCATGCTAGTAATTTCATGATTAGCTTAACTTCTGTTGCATATTTTCAGAAGCAGAAGTTTAAGCATGCAGGGACTGCAGTCATTCCGTCAAATGAAAAAAAAAATTAAGAAACAAAATTAGATTTTAGGGTCTTTGACACATATAGACAAACTTGTATGAATGCTGTGATTTGAACCTGAACCCACATGCAGTGCTTTCTGGATGGGGGTTGCCTAAGGATGTGTAGGTTTACAACAGCCTCTTTTGTTGCTTTAGAGCCCTGTCCCAATTGTGTTAAATGTTTCTCCACACCCTGCCAGGTCAATAAACTTGTAGCAATCTGTCCCCTGATGATTTGTTTTCCTAAAATGAAATTGCTCCTGACTGGAGAAGAGGGTGAGGGGTCATCAGAGAGGGATTAGTTGCAGAGTGTAATTTACCAAGAATCAGAAACAAGCCACAGTTCCAAAAGCCTCAATGTCATCTGCATGCACCAGCCTAATTTCAGACCCAATTTAGTAATAGAACCAGACTTACGTAAGAAAAACATGGAAATCATAATTTCATTACATTATTATCTTGACTTGCTTGTACTATTCCAATGTTGTGCATTCTCTACCAGGCATTGAGCCTTACAAGATTTGTCCCAATTTGGCCCTACATTTGAACTAAACTGCATGTAATTTGTCATTTCAACCTAGAGTTAGATGATCTTCATCTCTGTATGTTTCCAAATTTATGTCAAGGCACAACATTGCTGCCACTAAAAGGGATTTGAGATTAACAAAAACTAGAATCCTCATGACAGTGTGTCAATTTTAAGCTCCTGGCCACCTGGAAAATATGAATGGAAAAAAAGGATAAAAGTTTTATTGTCTAAAACCTTTGTTTGTCTCCTCCTGTTCAGCCTTCTGTTGCCCCTTGCAGTGCAACCTTTGCCATACTCACCTGTTGTGAAAGTGATATTCTAAATCTATATTACTGTTCTTTGCAAAGCCTTTGGCTAACAAATAGCATTGCAAATCTCTTGTTTGCTTCAGATCACAGGTATATGTTTGTAAGGATTGTCGTTATAAAAGCAACATATAGCCTTCCATTGTACTTCAAATGCACATTTTAAATCCTTGTATCTGTTCAACCTGTTCTGAAATTGTGTTTTATTAAAGGCAGTAGTTTATATTTCTATATAATAGTATATCGCCTAAGGAAAAGTTAAACCTTATCTACACTGCCAGTCAGGAGTCTTTGAACACCTGTAGTTTCTTATGTTATTACAGTTTTATCACTATTATAGTAACAAAGAAAACAGAATGATGTTAAATAAGTGGCTAAATAAGGAAACTCAAATATTTGTGGAACTTATTAACTTGTCACTCTCTGATCCTGATGAGACTATAAATAAGAGTAACACTTGGAGGGTAAAGCAGTTAAGGATATAGATATAAGACTCATACACAGTGGTAAAGATTTCCTAGTTCACCCAGGGGTGTTCAGAAGAAGAGGTACTTTATGGAGGTTGGCTTAGAACAAAAAAAATCATTCTGATGGATGTGGGGCTCATGTTCAGATTTGGCTCATGTGACCTATTCTCTAATGTAATGGCAGAATTGTACATGCCCTCTTGTATAAAATGCTTTTGTGTCTGTTAGAGGAGCAATTGTTCAGAAATATCATGGGGATGTACCTCCATGATTGCATGGCTTAGCTCATAGATGCGTGACACTTGGATGCTTATATTAGTCGATCAAATCCTGCAAACTGAATACTTATTTGTAATATGATATATACATATTTAACTAAATATGTACTATTTGTTAAAACATGTCTAAGGAATGATGCCATGTTTTGTACTCTTGTCCCTGTATAAGACCGATTTGTGGTTATTAGTGGAACGCACGGAATGGCATTGCAACATATCACATGTGCAAAAAGTGAGAAAAATACTAACATGCTGAGACTCAGAGTGTTTTAGGCATTTTCAGGATTTATTTAAAACATTTGTTTAGGTAAAAGTATACCTTTGCTGTTGGTTTTATTTATGCTCTGTATCTAAGCAGCCACTGCTTCTCACACTGTATAGAGTGTTGCTTTAAAGGAGGTGTTTTTCTATGTGTTTTGTGTTGTACACGCAGAAGGAATTATCTCTGAACGCATTAATGGACATTGTAGTGAAATGAAACCAGACTCTTGTACTCTGAATCTCTCACGTGTCCATCACAGTGGCACGCAATATAATGAGATCCAATGTGAAGGACCTGCAGGTGCTTTCTGCTCCCTAATTCCCACACCTGGAAGGGCACCAAAGGGCATGGACACCCTACACGTCTATTGAGCGACACAACTCATTGGCCCAGCCCTCTCTATAGGATCCCTTGCCCCACTGGCAGCTTGACAATACGCATCACTATCACTGTGCATCTATTCAACCATGGGCGGGACACACTAGCCATAAAAGCACCTGTCACTTTGATGGCAGTTATCATAAAACACCTTTATGAAACCAGAAAAAAAGACACGGCAAGCCTTCCACTCTTTGGAAGTGCTCAAATCCATCTCTTTAAGAGCAGTTTGAACTATATTATTCTATACTATAGAAAATGAAGCCACTTTTCATCAGTCATTATTCAACTCAATAGAAACTGCATAGCATTACAGATTACATAACAGTTACTACAATATTAACTAAAATAATTTCTGTGGCAAATAATGCCTCTGGTGATATGTCAAACACTGTCTTCTGCTTGAGTGTCTTAAAACCTGAAAAGACTGTCTTGTAATTTAATTTATTATATTTTATAGACTCTATATTATGTTTAACCAAAACATTCACCGTGAAGGCACTGTTAGTTAATCACAAGAACAAACCAAATAACAGTGTTACCTTTTCAGTAAAAATTGGTACAAATATTTACTGCTCAAATACTGAACCAAAATGTGTTGAGATGAAAAATTTTTAAATAACTGCTTGGGGCAATATATTTTTATTCCAGATTTGTTGGCTTCTTTAAGTGTCCCACAAAATATTTATACTTTTACAATTTAGAAATTCATCCATGGTGTAGACTTTTGATGTCAGGGCCTATTTATTTATTTTTTTGATGACTTCTTTTGTGTGTAATTGAACAGGTTGATGACATGTAGTCATTATGTGCGAATCACATGCTAGGCGGACTGGCCTTGTGACTTGAGCTGCTTCGACAGGCCCCACTGCATCCACTGTCCTCTTCGTCATGTTCACTGGTCAAGAACATTGCTCTTGCTCTGTGAAAGTCACAAGGTTATTAATTTGCTTCTTTTATTGCCATCTACAACATAATGCCCTTCATTTAGAAGTTCACTTGTTGCCCCATGTAGGGTTGAGGAGCAGTACAAAAACCTCTTTAAATTATTCTTTTACTACAGCCTCTGTGCTGAATTTTCATGGTAAAAAGAAACTAGTATAAAATGTAGCCATAATTTAATAAGTGAATTATAATTATAGTATGTTACTGTGAACAGTAACATCAATTAGTAACAAATGTGTTCTTGTACAACTCTGCAATAAAATCATTCAACCTTACATAAGGTAATATGTTTTGGCTCTGTAACATGATTCATTAGTTCTTTTAATAAATGCTCCAAAATTAGTGTATGTATAGTGAATTTGTTCCACTCTAAGCTTGAGAAGAGTTTTGGAGCAGGAAACATATATTGTTTCATAATTCTTTTTAGCAGTGTAATAAATTTCAGTAGGGTAGAATTCATAAAAATGTAACGATCAGCCTCAAATAACAAACCATCAAAATGTTTTATTTTAGCAACGCCATAGTCACAGTTCATAGATTTCCTGGGTTGCGTCAAAATCATTTTGACTATGGACAGAAAATTATCCATGAATGGAACCTATAGTTGTTTTGTTTCATTTCATTGTAGTCATCATAGTGAAAAATCATAAAACATACTGAAATAAAATTTGTGTCATGTCATAAACTAATATAAGTGGGCAGAAACATAAAATGTGCAGAAATTTAGCATTTTATTTAGAGGAAATTGTTTTTAATCATGTAATGTTTCCAAACATTGTGTGACCCCTCAGTGTTTTATTTTCCTTCTATGAAAATCTTTGTGTGTTCATTCTGAGCTCTGAATCTCATCACTATTATGATTGCAGAAATAAATGCAACAAAGAAAAGTGTGACAGAGGCGAATCAAACCCCCTGACCCTGGAGGTGTGAGGCGAACATGCTAACCACTAAGCCACCGTGTGCCCTTGAAGACTAATCTCATAAATAAAATGTTTCATTTCTGTATATTTGACAAATCATTTCAAATACTTGATGACTTTAACGAATGTCAGCATCTAGTGGATCCTTGTGACTGACTCATGTGTCATATGAAATGAAGCCAGTGCCTAATCTGTACCACTAGAAGCCTAGGGTAAACTCACTGGTCCAAAACAGTGGATTGTGTGCTTGAAATGTTAGGGTCTTAAACTTGTTGACCTTTCTGGCCCTGGCCCCTAATAAGTGTTGCCGCAATAGCAGTAACAGAATGGTTCAACATATGTCAACCGTAATCAAGGTTCACATGCACCTGACCTGATATAATCCTCTTTGAATACGCTGTCCAACTGTTTACCATTGTTCGCAATGACTATGCCAGTAAAGGAGCTTCACATGGTGGAAAGGGTTATTGGCCCTATAACCAGCATCCCTGAAACACGAAACAAGAAACCAAATGCAGTCACTAAACTTCACTAAAGATAAAAAAAAATATATAATACCTTTTGATATCAATATAATCCATTCTTTATGAGAGAGAGAGAGAGGGGAAAAGTCAGTGTAAATAAAATGAGTTGTACACCCAAACAGGATGATTTATTACAGCCTCTCCCAATACAAATACCGCTTTCCTACTTTAAACAGTTTGATAGAATAGGTAAGGCTTTTATTTGGACCTCGGATGCATTCTAATAAGTTACAGAGACCTGTTGGTAAAGGTGGTCTAGGCCTGGCTAATGTTGTGCTTTATTATTATGCTTTCAATCTAAGGGCCTGTTTACACCTGGTCACTTCATGAGTTTTCTCTGATCGGATAGATATCCGACTGTGAAATAACCAGGTGTAAATGCCTTCCTAAATGCATTCGACACGGATTTCAATCCGATCAGGAGGTGGCCTGGGACGCAAAACAGACCAAACTGGATAAGTCTAAATGCATCTGGTTTTTGAAACCACATAAGTCAGCGCTTTTCTCCTCCCAAATGGAAGTATGTCACTCACTATAGCTGCTCCTGAAGTAAAAGCATTTTATCGACCGGTATAACCTGATGGCGATAAGTGTCCCTTCTCATTAAATCTCTTTGCAGGATGACACAAAGATCAAAGAAGTCAACAGTCTTTGAACACTTGTAGTTTCTTATGTTATTACAGTTTAATAATTATTAAAGCCACAAAGAAAACAGAATAATGTTAAATAAGTGGCTAAATAAGGAAACTCAAATATTTGTGGAACTTATTAACTTGTCACTCTCTGATCCTGATGAGACTATAAATAAGAGTAACACTTGGAGGGTAAAGAAGTTAAGGATATAGATATAAGACTCATACACAGTGTTAAAGATTTCCTAGTAGTAAAGATTTAGGCCTTTTCTCGATTGTTCCAAAAATATAATGCTTTGTAATACTTCTCAAATCACTAAACATTCATTAATGAACTTCTTATGTAAACAAAAAATAAATATTGGTGAAATATTGGGTGTTCAAATACTTTGACTGTCGGTGAATTATTTTAAAGGAAGGTAGAAGAGGTAACGTCTTAGATAGCCAATTCTTAATCTACTGTTGTCAGAAAGACATAGTCCTCTGGACACTTTTCCACTGCTGTGAAGTTCACCCAGGGGTGTTCAGAAGAAGAGGCACTTTATGGAGGTTGGCTTAGAACAAAAAAAGCAGTATGATGGATGTGGGGCTCATGTTCAGATTTGGCTCATGTGACCTATTCTCTAATGTAATGGCAGAATTGTACATGCCCTCTTGTATAAAATGCTTTTGTGTCTGTTACAGGAACAATTATTCAGAAATATCATGTGTGTGTGTGTGTGTGTGTGTGTGTGTGAGAGAGAGAGAGAGAGAGAGAGAGAGAGATCGACCTTTTATGTGTTTCATTCATGAGGACTGAGTCCAGCAATCAAAAATAATTAATGCTCGGTGGCTTAGTGGTTAGTACGTTTGCCTGTTCTCCCCATGTTGTGGGGATTTCCTCCGAATACTCCAGTCTCCTCTCCCCAATCCAAAGACACGCATGGTAGGTTGATTGGCATGTTCAAAGTGTTTGTAGTGTATGAATGAGTTTTTGAATGTATATTTGATTGTGCCCAGCAATGGATTCACATATGTATACCCCATCCAGGCTCCAGGTTCCCTGCGACCCTGAAGAATAAGCGGTATAGAAAATGGATGGATTGATAGAAACTCTATTTATGAAATGAGCATTCACATGTAGAGCTTTAAGTAGTAACCACTACAGTATGTTTGTCACCAACATTCATGAAGAAGCCACTTCTATCTTTTCAGATTAAAACACAAACTAAAACCTCAACTCCAGTATAATGTTTTTGTGAAGAGAATGTTGGGGGGATGACAGATCAGCCTTGCATGTCCACTAACAGTCATTCTTAATGCACTGAAGGTCAAGGGATTAGTGCTGCACAGGTCAGCTAACTTGCACCACACTGATAAAATGAATTGTATAATGAGGTCAGTGTGGAAGAGCTGGCAGTGCCTCAGTGTGAGTTTGTGCTCCCTCCCTTCATCTCTAAGGACAGCAGCAATCATGCAGAACTCACAAGTGAACACTGCAAAGTGTGAGCTCATTGCTTTAAGCTTTAACTTGAGGATAGGACATGTCAGTTACAATAACATAAACTGGACATAAAACTGTTCTTTAGTAATATACTTTAGATATTTTTTCTTAGTATCACTACTAATATCTACAATTTTATCTGTATTAGTTGATAACCTAATATAAAAGTTGTGGTAACTTTTTGTAATTGAAAATGAAAAACCTATGCTCTGTCTCACAAAAAAAGATTAGAAAATTAAGAGTAAAAATTATTATGTCCCAGCTCTATAATAAGTTAATATAACAGTAAATGTATATTAATATAAAAGAGCAAGCTTGTATTTTCGTCATGTGTCAATTGCACTGACATTAGCACACAAAAGTTTTCCTCTGACCTTTGGAGCGGCTGTGGTGCAGGTGATAGAGCGGTTTGTCCACTAATTATAGGGTTTTCGGTTCGATACCCGGCCTAGATGACTCAACATGCCAAAGTGCAAGACACTGAACCCCAAGTTGCTCCTGATGGCAAGCTAGTGCCTTGCATGGCAGCTCTGCTACCATTGGTGGGTGAATGAGACACAGTGTAAAGCGCTTTGGATAAAAGTGCTATATAAGTGCTCCATTTACCTTTCCTTGGATCTTGTGACATTTCCTTGCATCTGCTAGGCTTTTGAAAACCTGCTTTCAGTAGCTTCTCAAAATGTTCTCCTTTTGTGACACACACTTATGTTCACTGAACATGTTCACTGAACATAAGTGTGTGTCACATAAGCCACTATTCATTTAACTATTAGTAGGCTGAGCCTTGGAGATATGCATGAAATGCTTATCTAACAAAGTGGGCTAATGGCTGAACACAGCTGCATGAGCAGAGTGTCAGTTCATTATCTGAGGCAGCTACATAAGCAATTAAGATGATTCTGAATCAGCATTTAAATCACCATGGACCTCATGAAATAATTAATAGTGCTAAATGTTCTAGACCAAGCATAGTGTATTTCATTAAACAAATTCATAGCAATAAAATATGCAAATAGCCTATATTACATGAATTACTTTTATGAATTGTAGACAAGGCAAAGTTTTTACATTTTTGCTAACTCTTGAGATGTGTAAGTCTTGCGTGAATGTGTAGAAAAGTACTAAGGAGAGGCTTTTAAATGATAAAGCAAATACATACCATTTGATGAACATAAAAATTTTACCAAAAAAATTTAAACTTTTGTTATATATAAAGTAGAGTTTATTCTAGTGTTTATTAAGATCAGTGGGTGAAGCAACCGTAACCGTAGACCTTTTACACATTTTGCAAGTGGGCCTGTTTCTTTGAACCTATTCTGCTGAGTCATTCCTTGACATGAACATTTGCCACTGCTGTTAATGTTGCTGGAAAGGTGAGATGACGTCACTGGCATAAAGCTTAAAAATTAATAATTGGCATCATAAAAATTAACGTAATGGTAAGAAGGGTCTGGAAATCACTAAAGAAGAAGGAAGAGAGCCTGGGTCTTGATAAAGGTGCAGACGTGATCTCGTGTCCTTTGAATTGTGACCTTTGTTCTGTTCAGAAGGGTTTGTGTTCTCTTTCTTCCTCACTACAACCACCATGGGAATAGGCTTGTATGAGAATGCACTCAATTCTCCTATCCTCTTCCTTCTGAACATCCTCGGGGGTTAGGTATGTACGTGAATAAGACCAGTCAGTTCAAATCTTTTTTATTCCTTGGGTGCTAACATTTCTGCTGAAGAATTAAACATAGAAGAATTAAACATAAGAAGAGTTCAATATAACTGAGACACTAATCAACCATACCTGCATTACTGATTTGATTTTATTCAAGCTACAACCCAAGTTAAGTAATTACAAAATGCTCAAGGTTAAAAAGCAGTGGAACCTAAGAACATTGTGAGCAAGTGCTTCAAAGTTCACTAAATCTTCTCCTTTTAAAGCTCCAAGGTATACTCAATACCAGACCTTTGAGCTATAGTTAATGTGCATATTCTGTGCTATTCGATCCACTTAAAAAGAATATAGATCAGGTTGCTGGGGTTGCAGTACTAAATGATTTGTAAAGGAATAATATGTATACAATTTCATGAGTTTAACCTGTACTCAAATTCAAAAGATTCTAAGAAATTCCATCTCAGTGGAATTCTCCATTCACGTTTAACTCAATTTATTGTAAAGGTAAAGGCTTACTGAATAAACAACAGATTGGATTGTAGATATACCATACACTAATTAAAACAGCATGCTCTGTCAGGCATGTTGTTAAAAAAATCATTCATAACTAATGAGGCTGGAATACAACTTTACAATACTTCACAATACCTCTTTTCACTTTCTTTATATGATTTTTTTTTGTTAAATTGTTGCAGATTTTAACAAAAAATTATTGCTTATTATGTTATTTTTTATCGGTTTAACACACATTAGCTGAGTATTAATTTTCTTTGTTGATATACCAGACTCAGACATTAAAACCTTATGCTCACATTCTCCATTACTTCTAATAATTTCAGGCTGCAAAGCTTTTGTCTCTCAAGAAGACACAAGTTAGTTGGCTTTGTTAACATATAGCAACAAATGTTAAAATTATTTTCAATCAGGATGGCTTAAAGGACCAAACCATGCCTTACGCCTTCCTTAAAATGTCATTTAACAAAATAACAAAGTAATAATGTTTGGGCATTTAAGTATCACTACGAGATATTCACTGGGATCATTTGGAAAGAATTTGTTTAGTAGAAATGTTAAGTAAAAGTGAGTTAAATAAAATTCTAGACATAATTCCAAAACATGTTCAAAGCTGTTAACACACACAAACAATTAAAAACGTTGAAAGCCATAGGTAAAGAACAGTTCAAAGTCAATACTGCAAAGAACCAGACCACAGTCAATAAAGCCAAACTACCTGCGCATCCAGACTGCTAAGTGTGCCATTAATTTTTTCTTGATCTGGGATAAGAGCAATCCAGATGCTCACTGTGACAGTCTGCATGGGATTCAGGATGTATATAATAAGTTCCCATTTTTCACTGTAACTAGTTTTGGTCTGGAACCCTCACATTTTCCCCACTGTGCTCAGATTTGTAAGTTATCATTGTTTGAATTATAGATTGTATTTTTATAATAATTATTTGAATAGCCACGGACTCTGACCCACAAGGCACAGCAAATGATATTTGTAACAAGCACAAATAATATTTTAATGAAAGGAAAATCGGGAAGTATAGTTGTATACTGTCCATTCCTAAACACAGAAAAGATCAGATGTGCTCTTTATTGTTTTTATTGTTTTTTCTTTTAAAAAGGTTTCTCCACATCAGTGCCTTTGTCAATGCCTCTTGTACTACAGGAATGCTATAACTACATCCAGTCAAAAAATGTCATTTTGATCTAATTTACTGTGCCTTCTTATAGTTGTAATTCAAGGTCAAAATCAAGCAGTATTTGTACATTAAGTAAACTTGGAGGTGACTATATTTCTCCAATGAACACCGGCCAGATGTACATAGTGATGCTTGTAATATTTTTGTTAACAAGATGCTTTTATAATTCGCAGTACATATACTGTACACAGGCATACATAGTATAAATAAAACATGCAAGATCAGTAAGAACTCTTTTAATTCTTGTTTAATCCTTGTTCCTCATCACTTCTTTAATAAACACTAAATATTTCACATTCTGTTTACAGTTATTTACCATAGTATTATAACCTTATTAAAACCTTATAATACTAAAGCCATGAATTTTGGTTTGATAAAATATTCAGACTTGGCCCTTTACTAATTTGAGGACCTGGCTTTTATTTCAGACGCTTTTTTTTTATTTTATTTTTTTTGGATGCCATAATGCCCATTGGTAGACCACAAGGCACAAGGTCTCCAGATCCACAGACCATTCAAAAACTTTAACAGGGCTTCTATGGCAATAACAGCAACAATAACAACAAAAAAAATCCTTAATCATGAAAAACTCAAAATAAGTATTTATTTATAGATAGAATGGCTTAATGCAGACATCATGAACATTGCCAAAATTAGTATGGTGTCTTCTAGACAGGATTAGAAAAAGGATTAGAAAAGATATTAAAAAGAAAATATTAAAGGGAGCACTGATACAAAAAACAAAAAAAAGTGTTCAGACTACCAATTTAGCGCTTATCCCAAAATATTTGTTTATGTAGTGAGATCAAAGAATCAAAGGCTAGAGATCCTGTGATCTCTTTTGGGGAAAAAAGTGACCTCCATGTCTAGCTATCTTCTGAAGTGAGAATAGCAATGTAGTTTGACATAAATGGGACTGTTATACACAATTTGCACCAAAAGACATGGTAGAGTTGCAATTATATAACCAAGCGATGCTCAACATTAAACAGATAACCAAAATGATATATGTGATGTATGAGACAGAAAGTGTTTTAGTAGATTGATTTATAGGAAAATTGAATTATTTAATTGATTCTACTAATATGCCTGTAAATTTTATGCAGCTGATCCCTGTGGAATAGTGCAGTGATTACATGGTGATAACGCACTAAAGAGTAATGTCAGCAGTTCTGGTGATAGCTACAACATGCTCAGATGAGAAAGGTACAATGCTGAACACCCTATTGGCTAGACCATCATTCTGCATTGGGGAATCCCTGCCAATATCTTTCCAAACTTAATAATCCACCTTTCGTTTAAGAGGTCCTGGTGACAGAAAGCATATGCACTGTGGTAGACTTCACTTTTGCACTACTCAGTTTGTTTCAATACTAAGGAAATTTCTATTGCTTGCTTGTCTCTTGTATCGTATAGTTGTAGTGTATGTCCCTTGGGAGAGAGAGAGCGTCTGCAAGTACAGGCACATTTCCAGCCATAAGGACTGTGCAGGTGTAGGAGCAGCCTGGCATGTTCCACTGTGGCTTCACCAATTAGCCATGCTTCAATACCATCTCGGTCAGAGGCCACAGAGGCTGCTTTAGTCACCATCTATTTTCCTATTTCAGGGTGTAGTGAAGGGAGTCATTCAGTTGCCAAGACATTAATCTACCTCCTAATAAATATGTCATTATCCTATTATTCCCCACATAAGGAATTTGTTACAATACCACATCATAGGGGATGTGTAAAAACAGAGAACTGATCATGCTTTGCTCAGAAAATAAACTCCATTTGAAGTCAGCATGTTGAACCATGGGGCCATCAATGGAGACAGCAGCTACCATTTGTAAACAAGCTGAAGATTAGTGGAACTCATCAGACTTGGGGTTCAAAGCTGGAGGCAAAGAGCAAAGTCCACAAAGGTAGGATGAAAGAAGTACAGAATGCCGCTGAAAGGAAGGATAATCACCTGTCTCTAAGCTAACCTGCTGTTAAATGAGGGCCATGTGGGCTAATTTGTGTCCTCCTGCATCCACTGAGTCAGTCCCACATTATCACACCTGAGCATGTCAGCATCCCAGGAGTAGAGAAGGTACAGGTGGGACATTATGGTCAGGAGTGTGAATTTCAGCTGACTTTGCTGTTTAGCTTTCAGAAAACAGCTCTGTAGTGTTAGATTTGAGAAGTTTCCTCCTTGTCGTATGATTAACATTAATCTATATGACATGAGTAAAATATTTTGAACAGTCAAGCAACACTGCCTCTCCTCAGTCAAGAAGGAGTTAATGCATCATATTTAATAATAATTTTTAAAAATCACCTTGAGGTACAAGAAGGCATTATATAGCTCAGAATATCTTTTGAAAACATTAAAGAAATTGCTTCCTGGTTGACTTGCCATGAAAGACTGGAAGGCTCTATGGCTTAGATGTCACGGATCTGCCCCAGGCAGCATGTCTGCAACGCTCTGTCTCCCTTGAGTACTAAACACCTGGCGCTTGTTAACCATGGACGATTTAAACATGCCCCAAAACTCACCTCAGTGCAAAGCCTTGTTTCTAGTATAAGCTTTTACCACTCTGTTAGTTTGCATTGTCAGTTTAGCTGTCTCATTAATCTTTGTTCCTTGCTTAATTTATTTGTGTTTACATTGCATATTGAAGTAGTTACTATAGAAAAATTTATTTGATCAGATTATGATTTAAATATGTTTATTATGTAATCCATCAGGTCCAATCAGAAGTTAAAATAATCAGTGATAAGAAAGGTTTTAATCCATCAATGGCTTAATAATGACTTTGAAATGTATTTCAATCATGAAGTGAGTGACAATGTTAAATCAGCATTTAACCATATTAAACATATGTTGCGATAATATATGGAATATTTGAATCAAGTATAATCCAATCATGTATAATCAATGTATAAAATATAAGAGGGTATTCATGTATATTAATCAACGAAACCAGGACCAGCTGATGTAATTCCAGCTTGTGAGGAATCTCTGAGCACACATTCCTCATCTTATTCTTCCTAGCTCATTAACTTGTTATCGGTCATTCATTCACATGTACCCACTATTATTGGCAAGCTTTATGAGTGGGAAGTTAGAAAAATATAGGATATGCACGTACTGATAAGGCCACCTGTCGTAGGGAGGATGCACAAATGTTCAAGGATGTATGGGAGTTACTTTGCAAAAAGACCTCCTTTGTACTCTTATCAACATTGATGGATATGATGTAGAGGGTTTTTATTTTGGAGGAGTATAACATAGTGTATGTTAAGATGGAGACAGGAGTCACTTTGCAAGCTGACTCAGCTCTTTATTACTATTGTTATTGTTTAATACTATTTGAAGTCTTTTTAACATCAAAAACCTAGAGACACAGACGTTTTTATTTTTGCTGAAGAAGATTCCACAAGATTACCTGTACTGCAAGGCTCTTTTAGGTCAGTCTCTCTTAGATATTCTCAGCTCTCATTTAGGTGAGGAAAACCTAAGCAAGCATAACTGCAGTGTTTGAGTAATGACCCTTTTATTGGCATGCTTTCTCACATGTGGTTTGGTTGTCATATTACATGTGGTTAACCAAACTAGATATTAGATACAGCAGACTGTGGCTTCTGTTGTAACCTTATTTATGCCAAGTGTAATTTTTCCAGTTACAAAGTTAGGGTTAGGAATCAAAACAATGAAGACAACGTTTTGACTTTAAGTTTTGTGTTTCTCTTTTGATACCATTAACTATTAAATACAACATTTTAATCTATTCTTTACTAAGACAATTATAATATTATATACAGGTGACATTACAAAGCTCACATTCTGACTTTTAGAAATTACATTTGTACTCTGGAGCAGAGTTAAAACAGGTGAATTCTGAAATATTGATGTTTAAGCGTATATGAATTCGTGGAAAGCTATTAATGCTCATCCTACTTGACCTCTTTGCTGCTTGACAGTGTGAATCATCAGATCCTCCTGTCAACTTTCTCCAGCCTAGAGATCACCAGAACTGCAGAACTGCTCTGCGCTGGGTGGAATCTTATCTCTCAGAAAGATCCTTCAAGGTATTGTGGAAGGGACGTATTTCTGAAACTCAGCAACTCACAACTGGGGTTCCTCAGGGATCAGTTCTGGGCCCACTGCTCTTTTCTATTTATACTACATCTCTAGGGCAGATGATTGAGTTTCATGGCTTCTCGTATCACTGCTATGCTGATGACACCCAGCTCTATTTGTACTTCCAGCCTCACTATCCATCTGTCTGACATCTCAGACTGGATGAGGGAACACCACCTTAAGCTCAGCTTGGCAAAATCTGAGCTTCTTGTCAACCCAGCCAGCTCCATCAAACCCCACCAGATGTTTCAGAATGCAGCAGCAAGTCTTGTCTTCAACCAGCTCAAACAGACCCATGTCACACCCCTCTTCATCTCCCTCCACTGGCTTCCTGTAGCTGCCCATATCAAATTCAAGGCCTTGATGCTTACATACAAGACCTTGTCTGAAACATCAACTTTCCACCTCAACACTCTCCTGAAGGCTTACGTTCCCTCACGCAATCTGCAATCAGTTAATGACTGACGCTTAGTAGTGCCTACTCAGCGTGGCTCAAGGTCCCTTTCCAGAACCTTCACACTAA
>JAOUWY010000075.1:15050311-15064280 GCA_025728095.1 Prietella phreatophila
TCTCTCTCACACACACACACACACACACACACACACACACACACACACACACACAAACAAAGACTGTGTTTTGTTAACGCATGTATGCCAACTTTGGATGTTATCAGAAATCCCACCTACGTAGTGTTGTTTACCATATTCTGAGATCTTATTTATTGGCAGTGTACTTTTTCAGTAAACAAGACGAAAAAAATTTTTAATTGTACATCATTTCATATATAGTTTAGTAATACCACATAGCTGTTGTATAGTCAAATATATATTTTACTCAAAGTCATATTGCTTTTTATGCTTAGAATTATGAAAATTATGTTAAGACATGGTTTGAGTGTGACTGTTATTTTTAGTCCCTGAAGTAACTGACTGGAAGAAGAAAATAGTGCTGTGCATGCAGAGAGTCACAAGCACAAAGGAAGTCCTCTGTCCACCATCAACTGTGCAGGGCCTCGCCAATGTTTGTTGATTTGTTTCTCTGAGATCTGGGCCCTTGCCTGGTTTTTGTCAACACAAGCTGCTGCTGCTGCTATTGATTCAAGTCTTGAATGGGGACAGATACAAATAGATACCTGTCATAATGACTTTAGTGGTAAAATGTTGTAATTATTATATGGACAAACCCCAAGCTTATGGCAGTAATGAACATGATTATATCAATCATGGATTACTGGAGTTGACTGACTCCAAAGGTTTCCTGGAATATTGTTTTCTAAATGTAAAGCTAGATGTGCA
Organism: Prietella phreatophila; assembly: GCA_025728095.1. NCBI lineage: Eukaryota > Metazoa > Chordata > Actinopteri > Siluriformes > Ictaluridae > Prietella > Prietella phreatophila. The sequence continues at coordinate 15,051,041 of JAOUWY010000075.1, forward strand.
TGCTGTGGCACCATTTCAGGTTTGCAGTTGCCTGACAGACAAGTTCACCAACCGGAGAAAGAAAAGAAACCCTACTTCCTACTGAAAAAAGCAAATCAAAAGTACCCCACCCTTCGGCTCTTAATGTAGTGCGTTACCTTCTGAGAATCAGTGACTGTTTGCACCTTTTGTAATAGTTTTGTATGAATCCCTCATTTGTCCTCAGTGTGAAAAGACAAATCTTAACATCATATAATTGCTGTAGGAAAGGGGTCAAATATGCTGGAAAAGCAAAGAATGTGCAGGACCTGGAAGCTTTTTCTGAAGAACAATGGGCAGTTTAACTGCTCAGGACAAACAAGGGACTCATAAACAGCTTATTCATTCTACAACCCACTGTCCCTGACATGGAAAAGCACAAATGTCTCTCATCATCTCTAAGTCCAGACAAGCCTTGAAGTGAGAACATCTTGTTTTGACCTGAAGGCATTACAATAAAAAATATAAAGCAGCATCAGTGAGAACCAGAAACAGAGTTGCTTTAACCTACCTGGATCATAAACACAGGCTGAATTTTCTGAAGCCAAAAGTATTAATCACTTGAAATTAATTAACTGAGTTATGCTTTCCAAAGACAACATCTAATCCTTACCTTTCTACTCCACCCTAAAAACATAATTTCATTATGGACTGAGCACATCTGGATTTCACATGCCAGTCTACCACATTACAGTGGTCCCACCTGTGATTGGAGGCTCCCCTGTTTCTCAGTTGAGTATCTATGACTCATGAACGATTTTCCTAAGAGAATCAGCCGCTCCCAAGGCCTCAGCATTGAGACACAGAGGAAAGGGGCTGCCTATAACTCCTCATAGCCCTCAATATGCATGCATTTCCCTTCACTCACAAATCTAATCTTGCCTCTGTCACAGTAGTCAATAGCATGACCACTTCCCCTTAACTAATACAGATGTGGTCAACATCAGGAAGTAGCTGATATAACTTAGGCATTATTTCCCCAACATGGAACATTAGGTAAGTGCAGTGGAATTCACTGCCATTACCTCAGTCATGCTCAGCTAAGCAACGCACACCCAAAAGGCATCCTACCTTATTTGGCAATTGGCTATGTCATAATGATTCTTTTTTTTTCTTGTTTTTTAATGGCATTAAACTTTGGCATGTGGTTTGTAATTCTCCCAAGTGGGAGTTAAGGTTTGGCAATGTTTTAGAGCTTTAGATACACTAGAGTGATAGATAGACATGTTGGTTCACAGGAATGCCACCTCTTCATTAAATAATGATGAAGGCCAGGGATTCTTTCCTGCCATAATTAGTCCATAATGAGTTTCTGGATATTCAGGGAGTCAATTAAAAAACAAAAAACAAACAAACAAACAAAAAAAAAAACAGAAGAATGCTTCAGGTAAACAAAAACAGGACTTTGATTTCACAGAAAAAATTTTCTGATCAAGCAAACCTCCATCAGACGGTTGATCCCTTATACAGTATGTAGTATCTGAATAACTTTGTATTTCCCTTTGCTTTACTTTTATTGATAATCCTAAGGGCTTTTGTGCCTCAATTCTTTCCTCTTACACTGTTCCCTATGCTGTGATTCTAGTCCTCAGGAATGTTCAGTATGCACCTGAAAATGTCAACAATCAAAGTATTTATAAGACTTCAAATGAGACACACAATAGGCTCTCTGATATAACAGAGTCTTTTGTTGTCTGCCCTCAGTCAGTGGTAGATCATTTTTAGTTCTTCGTAGCACTGTATGAACCCTGCCACTGACTATGGAAAAATTAAGATGTTATTACAGTCAACTCATCATCATCATAATCATCATCATCAGTCATTAGAGAATCACACACGCTGTGTGGCTCTAGTCCCCTCCTTGACTCCTGTAAAATTAATTTGATTTAAGTTATAACCACAGATTTTGACTCATGTTTTCGTCTCTGGCTGTATGGTTAGATCAGGGTTTCCCCTGAGCATTAAGTCTGACAATTGCCTTATTCTTTAAAGGATTGGGGTTGGTACTGCCTAATAAAACATTTGCATGTATTGTGTGTGGACCATCGTCTGATAGAACTAGATCAGCACTATGTACACTTTCTCTCATAAATTTACATACCACTTGCAGAATCTGCAAAATGTAAATAATAATAATAAAAAATAAAAAAAACAATAAGAGGGATCATTAAAATTGCATTTTGTTTTTTTATTTAGTTCTGCCCAGAATAAGCTATTTCATACAACAGATGTTTACACATAGTTCACAAGTAACAATAATACCTCAATTTATACAGATGAACCAGTTAAAAAACTTTACATACCCTTGGTTCTTAATACTGTGTTGTGTTACTTGGATGATCAATGACTTTGAGTCCCTTGTTTTTCCTGAGCAATTAATTGCCCACTGTTCTCCAGTTTAATTGCTCATGACAAACAAGGGACTCATGAACAACTTTCACAAAACATAAACACAGTCGTTGATCATCTAGGTAACACAACACAGTATTAAGAATCAGCATTTTACAGATTCTGCAAGGGGTATGTAAATTTATGAGCACAACTGTATTTGGCTGTTGTCTATTAGACAGAAGCCAAATTTCTACTGGCCCAGACCTGTTCTCCCAGGCACTCAGCAATGTTGTGTGAAATCATATGGATTTCTCAAATTTAATATCACTGTCATAATAAAAATAGAGGTTTCCTCAATTTAAATTCAGTTTATCTAACTTTAAATACGTTGCATGGTTGTTCCTCCCAACTGTAACTTATTGCTAAATTATGTCTTGGATTTCAAAGGATTGGCCATTCTTTTTTGTATGTTAGATCACGTTTGATATTATGACAGGCAGATTGCAAATGCTTTGTAAACACTCGAAAATCAATTACATTCTGTTCATATCAATCAACATGCCATTCGTTATTTACAACACAGGCCTTTATAAAAGAGGGACATTAGAATAGTTGGAAATCTCCCATGAGGACATCCATTGCACTACGAGCTGACATTATTCTGATACATGTTTGATAGTAAAATCATTTCAGTAATTCACATAACAATTAACTCTCTCTCTCTCTCTTTCTCTCTCTCTGCAAGCTTTTTTATTTGGTCTCTTCTGCTTAAGTGATGCAGCTTTTCTCTCAATATTTTCTAACCATCTGATCTGGTTGACTTTTTCTTTGTGCCATTGTTTATGGGTTCCTTTTACTCAGGAGGTGTGTCATCCTAAAGCAATGCTCTGTTAGTCTGTCCTTTGCCCTGTACTATAACCTGTCTTTTCTAACAACAAAGAAGCCATTTCTGTGTTCTTTGATGCAGTCAGCAGCATCTTGAGACACTCCCTCATGTTCCCATCAGTATCTCTATTTCTGTCAAATCAAAAAGCCCCTCAATGACAGAACAACAAGAACAATAAGACACCTGCAAAATAATGAAACTCCAGTCAGTCCAGATGAAGCTCACATGCTGATGTCATTCTTTAATGTGCTCTAAGATGAATCTGCAACCATACCTGAAATCCCCCTGAATGGAATTTCCCCACCTAGACACGTAAGCTCATAAGCTCTTATTTCCTCAGTTCTTTCTTGGTCCTAGAAGATCAGAGAGACAACAGGCTTTGTCAGTGAACTTGAGTCTAGAGCAGAAGGGCTGCTTCATTCACCCTCGTCATTGTCACTGCCTCCGTCAGTGGTTTCAGCCTCTGCATGCACCACGTCACATGAATGTGAGTAGAAACTCTGCCATGCAAACAAAAGGCCAGCTGTTTACCCTCTTCTACATTTACCTCCAGTGAACGCATTACACATTACTCACCAGAGTTTCAGTTTAAAGGTTAAACTAGCCTTATTGTTCAGAGTGCTGTCATGAAGCTGCCTTACTTCACCAAGCCATTTGCCAGGCTAAGCCCAACCACAAAAAGATGGCCAGTTTTATATATTCACAGAACACAGAGTATATTGACGATGTCAGGGATGACAGGCAGACCTAAGAAGGTGGGAGACTAACTGTAGGCTTTCAGTTGCAACAAATCCATTGCCCTTTCATGGCAAACTATCAGTTCTTTCAGAGTGGCGACTCCCTCATCGACTCCCTATGGAGGTGGCCTCTGTCGATCCCTGGGTCCTAGCCTGCATTAGGTGAAGTGGGAGAAAAATGGAGTCTTTGTGTCCCTCAGTATACTATACTGGTCTAGGAGTCAAGAGGTCACCACAAAGGGAGGGTGTGTGCTCGGGTATTGTGGGGTGAAGGTTTAGGGAGCAGAGGAGTGAGAGCCACAAATATTTGGTTGTTTTCTCATTGGTCAAGGAAAATGTATAGGTCTCTGAGACTTTCTTTAGATGTGTCATTCAATCTATTATAATTTTTCATATATTTATGATGGTGAGAGATGCATTCTATGTTATAGGGCTAGCAAGGCTGTTAATAATCCAAGGCTAATTTTCCTTTGGCCTTGGTGATTTGAATCCTGTTGACCTTTCAGCAAAGTTTCTTAACGGAAACCAAATGGTAAAGTTAAGTCAAACAAATCTGTGTAAATTTGCTTTGTTTATTAGAACTCCACTAAATGCAAAATATCCATGTAATGCATTTTATTTGGCAACATGTGAACCTCTTGTATCATCTAAAATGGTTTATTCAAGCTACTGATGGTATTTGAAATTACATTTAGTCTTTTTATGATCCTGACAAGAGCTGGACTGTGACCTTTAAAGAAATATTTTAGAAGCACTAACCACACCTATCGTAGTTTGTGAATCTGCTGTATTGTTTACAAATACCTGACAATCTTTTAGGTCCTTTAACAAATCTCTAAATGGAGGACTTGTTTGTAAGCACAGTGCATTGTTTACATTATTTTAACTGTTATCCACAGTGGGATATTTGCTCAAGTTTTCAAAAATTATCTTTGGATAATAGTTTTGGAAACACTCCTGGAAACATTTTAGTTCTTCCTTTCTAGATCATTTTATTTAATATTTTATATTATAGCAACTCCAAAGGTTTTCATGTTTGCTGAAAAGGAAGGGTTTGTCCAAAAATACAGTCTGGTTGATGATTATTTGGACATTGAGCATACAGTTATTGTATGCTTAGCACAGTGTATCAGTGTTGAATTTAAATAATGATTTATATAATGATTATATCATATTATTATATAAGATTATATAAGTTCCGACTTTCAGCTTTGATATAAGGGTGTTTACATCCAAATTCAGTAGTTGCCCCCACCCCCACCCCTGCAAGTAAGCAGATAAAGGTTGATTATAAGTGTAGTATTTGCATTTTGGAAACTGTTGCTGTTAGCTCAAAGAGCTGCCATTGCTAGTTAAGCAAAGCATCAATAGGCTCAGAAAACAAAACAAACCCAACTGGAGATATAGGAAAAATATTAAGTGTGGCCAAATCAATTATTTAGTACATTTTTTAAAAGAAAGAATGCAGTGGTGAGTTCAGGAACACCAAAAGACCCAGAAGACAACCAAAAACAACTAATGTAGATAGCAGAAGCATTCTTTCTCTGGTGATGAAAAACCCCTTCACAACAGTTGGCCAGATCAAGAACACCCTCCAGGAGCCGTATTTTTTTGTCAAAGTCAACAACCAAGAGAAGACATCACCAGAGTAAATGCAGATGTTTTACCACAATAAATAAACCACTGTTAACCTTTTTTTGACTGCTGACAAAATCAGCAAGATGAATTCAATTGGAAAAGGCTATATTATCTGTTTAGATTCAGCCAAATGCTTCCAAACCCATTGCATGGTACTTCACAGTGCAAATGAATAATATATTTGATATAATATATAATATATATCTGAATATAACTGAGCATGTATTTCTCTTGCTGAAGGGAAAACTGAAAGCAAAACGCCCCAAGAACAAGCAAAGAGTGAAGACAGCTGCAGTAAAGGCCTGGCAGACCATCACCAGGGAAGAAACCCAGTGTCTGCACACTGGCACACATTTTTTAATAACTGAAACATGATTGGCCTAAGTTATTTATTGCTATTTATTTTGGAAATGTTAATTATAAAATGCAGAAAAATTGCTAATCATGTACAAAAAAAATTAAAATGTAAAAGATTTAAGATAAATGCAGGAAAATAATAATAAATAATAGATTATTATTTATCATGAAGAAAAGGCAGATAATAATTTATTCCATGCCTGCTGAGGTTCATCCTATAATCTTACAACATGAATACAACACACACAAATAAAGTTGAGTAGAGACAGTAGGGACATGGCTGGAAGAAAGGTGGGCAGAGGTAGAGGTAGAGCTAAATTTTTCCATCACTGTTTGAGAATACTGCATTGTACCAATGATGTACACAACATTGCGTGGCCAAATAGAAATGACAGTCTCCTGCAAAAATATTTTCTTTACTAACAGACAATTGTATTCTATTTGTTCTATTGTCTAATATTTCATTTTGAGGAAAGCATTGCAGGTTTTGGACCCAGTATTTGGTTTTGCAGAGAAATGTTTATTTGAGAACAAAGTTCCTGAATTGTCTGTGCGCAATTGAGAAAATCCTATAGATTTCACACGATTATGTGTGAGCATGTGTGTAGGCGTATGTTGCTGTTTAGAATGATTGGATTAAAGAATAGTTCTAGAAAATATGCTCAAAAAGTCCACTTCAATCCATAATTCCCTGGAAAGAGTGAACATGTGTGTGTGTGTGTGTGTGTGTGTGTGTGTGTGTGTGTGTGTGCACTTCACAAGGTAGCCAGGGGGCATAACTATAGTGTCATTAACATTCCAACAGCCATGCCGACACTGCTAACTCTGCGCTACATGATGAGACAGCTCAGTCTCAATCTCTCTATGATCACTCTTTCTCTCTCCCTTATTGACATACACAACCCAATACACGTGCACATACATATGCACACACAGATACACACACATACACACACAAATATAATCACCATCTAGTAGTAGTACCAGTGCTGACTCATGCCCTTTTTTGCTTTCTTGATTAAGATGTCTCCTCCAAACATGTTAAACATGTTATTTCACACAGCAATTGTTCAGTTGTCAGATAGGATAGCTACATTTTAGGCAATTATCCCACCAAGTCCTTGGGTTTTGGACATGTTTTAGAAGACTTGTTTTGCAGTGCTGCAGTTGCATTCTTCAGAAACACTCCAGTCATTGGTATGTGTGAAGGCCCGCTCTGTTGGCATAAAGTGTTCCTTCATACCAGCTTGTTTTCGTAGCTCTGCCTTCAGGGTCTAGAAAAAGGCAACAGATACAGATAGAGTTGGGAACCCACTCTGATATAATCATGCCATGTGGCTACATGTCGACAAGTAGAAAACCTTTTGCCTCCTAGCTGAGAGGTCACTGAGAATAACAAATACAATCAGCGCTTCTTGTTCAGAAACATACACAATGTATTTGTGCCATATCAGAAGTAGCCAGTTAAGTCACATGTCAAAACTCTTCACTGGAAAAAAGGATATTTGGAGCAGTATCTGCATGTATTATGAGAGAACCAAGAGAAGAAAAACTCATGGATTGGATTTTCCCACATTTTGACATAAAATCAGTATTTCTTTTTCTCATATTACAATAGCTTACAATACAAGAAGAAATGGAATTGTCTTAAATATGTCAATATTATTTGCAAATAACCACTTCAAAAGTCCACACAACGCACCATAATGCAGAGTAAGAATTTATTTTAAAGTTACAAAATATTTATGAAGCTTATTTTATTTTTACATAAACTGTACAGAAATGACATGTTTTACTGGTTGACTTTGTACCAACAGCTAAAAATAAGTTTCATTACATAGAAAATGAGAGAATTAAATATGAAGGTTTTGCTGTACAAAATAAAAAAACATATCATGAGCTGAAATGAAATCTGTGATGTTGTACCCTGACACAGTGATTAGGCTTCTTAAAAAGGATAAACAAATATTGTACAAATATTGTAATAGCCTTGCCACCATATTATAATAACTAAAATATTGGCCTCTTTGGTTCCATTATACGGTTCACACAAATTTTCCACAAAATTCAGTTGACTATTATAAAAATATTTTTTTTCATAGCATTTTGTTTTTTGTCTTTTTTTATTATTTCTGCAACTTTTCAGTGCAAACATATGAACAATCATCCGCTTTGGAAAGAAAGCGAAAGATCACATTTCAAGTATTTGATAAAGAGTTAAAGATTAGCAGAACAGAACACTTGGTCTTGACCAGGATTATTATACATTGCATAGATTATGCGGCACTTTATATGACTTAGACTGAGTGAGGATTGGGATAGGTGCACCTCTTGACAATCCTTTAGAAGGCATTTCAATAGGCAAGTGCTTTAAATTGTGCATTTTGGGCATTTTTGCAAGTGCTGTACTGCCAGCTGGTCAGTAATAATGCCTCCACAGAGCACATAGTGCTGACAGCATTTATGAGCCACTGAAGATCACAGCCAAACAGCTATAACATCACATTTCACCTGTTGGACCTCATGTCCTGGTTCAGCAGGCTGCCACATGGACTATGCATGCGCAGGGTGAGGGAAAGCCACCTTGTTGTGTTGTTTAAGAGGGCACTAGCAGTTTCATTTAGCCTACCAGTTTGATATGGAACAATGCCACAGAAAATTTCAGCCATGGTAGTGGGAATGCCTTGAGGAACATACAAGGTGATGTTATACATTGTTATTGAAAACTCCACCTCTATGGAATGATTTGTCACTGTCTTTGAAGTGCTGATGTTCTGAAGTGTAAAGGACATTGTTATGTCAGTGCTTTCACTAGAATTGGAAGGGTTGCTGCAAAGTACTCAAAGCAATGGGCAACACCAGCTTGTTACAGGTAAATGTCCCTTTCTGTACTGTTCGAGTAAAAAGGGCAACATCATATTTTCAACTCGAAAAAAAGTGTTTGGTGATGACTGTTCCCTTCTCATTTCAATACCTTTGTGTTTGTAGATTATAACAGAATTACTCCTATTATATATCTGACGAACCACTGCTCCATGCACACACACACACACACACACACACACACACACACACACACACTAGTGTGTGATTGTGCATTTTGAGTGAACATATAATAACATGTATTTATATGCCTGTGGTACAGGCCCATAAATATGTCACTGCTGTCGTAATGTCCTTTGATTACATTCAAAGTCTACAATTCCATAACCAGCCTCAGGCACAGCCGCATTCCTCCACAATCATATTAGGAACGTCCCGTTTGACAATGTTGTACTCATCGTCAAAGTAGAGCATGGACATGGTGCTGAGCTTGGTAGGGATGCAGCAGGAGTTCACTGAGCCTGGGCTTATGCCTCGCATGCGGTACTGATTGACCACAGCTGTGTGGAATGAGGAGGCGGAGCCCGGCACGCCTGCCATATACGCAGGGCAGCTGCCGTCGCAATAGTTGCCAAAGTAGCCAGCAGGTGCGATGATCCAGTCATTCCAGCCTATGAGCCTAAAGTCAATGTAGAACTGTTGCCTGCAGCACAGACCACCATGATTTCCATCACACTCCAGGCCACGCTTGTGGATACGATGTTTCCCCTCTGCCTGGCGTGCCCGCACCACCAGGAAAGGCCGGTGAGAGGGATCACCGACGTCCACCAGCACAGGCGCCACATTGGCTACCTCACAGCTCTCGCAGTGCACATCCAAGACCTGCCGTCGCTCATCTTTCTCTAGTGCCACTCTGACTGCCTCTGACAGTGGGAATGTGTGCCAGCCACTGCGCTTCAGCTCCAGGCGTTTCTCAACCCACTTTTGTTGACCACCAGGCTCCTGGTAGTGCACCTTCACTGTCACCTTCCGACGCACACCTTTTTCTAGGCCTCCAGGTAAAAGTTTCATGTACAGCCATAGATTAGCTTGCAGCACATACAGGTTCTGATTGCCCTCATTGGAGATCACAAAATAGAGACTGGACTTCACTGACGTCAGGTCATCTATAGGAGATGGAGGGAAAAATGTTTATTGAAGCACATTTATTTGTTTTATTTTAAAAGACATGTAACAAATATTTAGTTGAAAGCTGCTATGAAAGTGCCACAAATACCATATATCTCTATTTATGCCTGAGGTAGATTGCTCCGTCCTATCACATGACAGCCCTGACAGGTTCACATTCCTCAAATGATCTTTTGTTCTCCCTTTCATATATCACCCAGATTGATGGAGAGGCTGCAGCAGCACAACACTGGGCTTGGGCCCAGTTGGCCATGTATTGTAGGCTGCTGATGCAGGGAAGTAAGGGTGGATTGTGAGTTCTGCCCTGGGGGGTTCATTGAGTTCACTGTGAGTGTAGTGAAAAACCCACAGCTCCTGGAGCCTTGGAGATTGACAGCACAATGCACCCTGTGAGGTATTATGAGACAACCATGGCACAGCCTAATATTGAGCATGTTTCCTCTGTATAAAAAGGATGATCAGGAAAAATAAGAACAATTTGCATAGAACAGTATATTATATACTGTTGTATTCAGCATGTAGTCAATGATTGGAACAGTTCAGGATGCTGGCCTTTTCTTTTCCATTTTTGAAAAGTTCCACTGCGCCAGCAGACACTTGGTTGCTGACAGCTCCAAAGTGATGGATGATATAATTAATCATATTTCATTTGATCTCTTGGTTCATGTTGCAGAGCTGCTTATGGCTGGCCTGTGCTGAATTGGTTGAATTACCTTGTTTGCAAACTGATTAGCTAAGGTCAGTGTCAACAGCTTGCCTTGGAAGATAGCTTGTTTCTCTGACAGCCTGTCTGGCCCCATGTAGCAATGGCTTTATGTGCACTCAGCCCTGTCCAGACTCGTTTGCCTGACTCTGCTCTCTGGCAGGAACCCAGTTTCTCGGCAGTCCCAAAGTGGCACACAGTTAAAACTCAGGAGGGACAGAAAATAAAGCACTGGGGACATGGTGTCAGCTGTTAAAAGCTGTGTAGCACAATATGAGTAAAATAGATTAGCAAACATTTCCCCTGAAATTTTCTAAATCATTAACTGCCGGCATGCCCTCAGGTTATAAATATTATTGAAATAAAGTGCTCTACTGCCTGCCTCAACAGCTCCTTCTCAAAATGAATGACATGCGCAGTGCAGACTGGTCTGAATGATAGAACAACAATGTCCACTGGTCTATAGAGTTCCTCTGCACAGGAAAGCAGGAAGGGAGGTGAGGTCTGGAAAGTAGCCACATGATCCATTGCCCACATGCCGATTGGGCGTGCCTACTTTCAGCTGAGCTGAACAGATGGGCAATCAGCACTGTCTGGCCAAGTTTACAGGAGGCAGAGGAAAGAAGGGTTGATTACCTGCTCTCATTAACACTTTACTCCCTTATGGAGCTCCATATGACATTCCTTTCCGGTTCCCTTCTGGTGTCCTGTGATCTAACTAGGTGGTGTACAGGTGAAATAGGCCAAACACAAAACTATTCAGTTAAGGCGACTATCCTAAGATAAGCAGCAAAGAAAACTGAGAGTCCAAGTCCAATATTACTCTAAATACTAAAAGGGTTTTATTTTCCAGGTAAAAGTAATTTGACCGCCATTTTACAAGTGTGCTGTAAAACTGACTTGATTACATCACTTTACTAACCTTGAGAAGTAGCAAGCATGTGCTGGGTATCAGCAGAAACCTGGGTGGCCCGTTGAATTTACTACACTCTTAGCTGTTTCAGACCGTTCCTACCCGTTTGTCCCTAAACAGATCAACACAGCTAAATGTCCACTGCATTTATTACAACTTTCAGACAACATGCTGCCCCACCACTGCAAGCATGGGCGTAGAACAGTGGAGTGCCAATGCTGTCAGTGTACCCTAGCTATCCACCAAGAAACCCCCCAAAACATGTCAAACAGTAAATGCATAAGTGGACACAAAAATAGCAGGCTCTTTATAATGCTTCACTAGAGATTGTGCTCATGTTCATATTGCTTTAGATAAACTGCTTGGTTCAAGAATATGGGCTGTTGTCTGATTAGCTGCTAACATACTGCCAATCTCCTGACACTATAGAATCTAATTTCCAAAACAGTATCCAATGTCAATAAAACAAAGATTTGCCAAGAGGATCAATTCAAATGGGGTATGACTGACATGATGAAATTGCAGGTCCTGTTGCAAACCATCTGAATACCGCTACACTGGATAATGTCAAATAATAAAGCCTAGTTTCCCGTGCTGGACTGGAAGTTAAGAGTTCAGCGAGTCCGAATAGCTATGGACAAATGAGAAGCACACATCACTCGCTTCGCTCCCGTGGCTACGGGACACCAAATCCTTCTGAAACGGACCACAGAACAGAGTTAACAGAGACGTGAAGCTGGCAGCTGTTCTCACCTGCATGTTGGCAGGGATCTCCATTCTGCCCTCCTAGAGTAGGGTGTGAGATGCAAGCAAACATTCTGGACAAACCACTAATAAAACTATTAAAAGTACTGATCCATGTTAAGTAAAGAAAGGGACGCGCTGAGTTCTTTATTGAGGGGCCAGCTTTCAGCCTGCAACTGCAGTGATTTGCTGACTTATCTCCTGACTTATCTCCTAAGTGTCATAAGGATCCAGGGAACTAAACAGGATGAGCACATCTGAAAGCTCAGTGGAGGAGTGTGCCACTCAATGCAGAATACCTTGGAAGCTTGTCCCAAAGCCATGCCCTGGCTGGCAACCTCCACTCTGGGGGTTAGCGCCAGCTGGCCCTGAGGCAGAAGAGGTCCAGAGAGCAGGGACCAAAGCCAGTTTTGTGACACAATGCAGCTCAAAGGTGTCCTGAATAATGGGTGAAAATGCAGAGGCCTAGCTTTGCTTTGATATTTTAAAAGCATTCTTTGCAGAACTGCGATATGAGCAGACCATCCCCCCACTACAGCCTCTGTCCCCCACCACAACTCAAATGTCTCATGCATTATTCGGTGTGATTTCCTCTGTCTTTTTGTTTTGTTCCAAATGTTGACATATTGGGTTTAACAGGAACACACAGTGTCCTGTCAATAATTGCTATTGCTTTTTTTCATTTGTCTTAATTGTGTTTCATTCATTCTTTGTGGAGAAAAGAAGTTGTCCAAGCTTACTGTGCTGTACAGGTATTTAGAATAGGAAATAAAGGAGTCAGGCTGAGAAGCATCATGCTTCATCTTTCACACCACAACCATCAAGAGTGAGAAAATTTAGACACCTTTTAGATTCATGTCAGGCCCCATTATATCAACAATGATAATAATGAATTTTATATA
>JAOUWY010000075.1:15122378-15132573 GCA_025728095.1 Prietella phreatophila
CTTCCTGGGATAGGCTCCAGGTTCCCCGCGACCCTGAAGAAGGAATAAGCGGTTGAAGATGGATGGATGGATGGATGTCAGTTCTGCCGGCAGAAATGCCTTGTTGATAAATGAGATCATAGGAGAATGGTTCTAGTTGACAGAATGTCTGTGGTAAAAACCACTCTTTATATCTGTGGTGAGCAGAAAAGACAGAATCAGAATCACAGAATGCACAACACGGCAAAGCTTACGATATACAAATGTTTCTAATAAACTTGTCAGAGTGCAGAGTCAGATTGCAATCTTAATTATGATTTTACATAGACTGTGACAATGTTGTATCCCCCCCCCTTAAGAGATAATGGAATTAGGAGCAAAAAACCCTCAGAGATAAATAAATGCAGTATAGTGAAGGTCGTTGTTGTCATTTGTTGGAGCTGAGAAAGCATGAGTAGAATGATATGTCACTGGAGACAGAGTTGCCTGAGGAAAGATGGGCCTCTTAATCATCAGGGACCCAGTTCTCTAGTGTTTCTCTTGTTGCTGCCACACACTTCATCACACTGCTGAATAAAAGACTATTTGCATATGTGAAAATCCATATAAATGGGGCATGGAACCATTCATTGTGAAATGGAACAGTGTGTGATAAAAGTCTGGCAGACCAACTGTGTACAATTTTAATGCATTGCCATATGTCTCTGAAACTTTCTGGACCCAGTAATAGTTTTGATTTTTTAAACTATAATTATGGTGTGCAAATATGGAGGAACGCCACCCAGAACTGGAGGAATCACACATTAGGCAACCATGATGCTAGATTACACAGGTCAGTTACACAGGTAAATGCCATAAAAGCATTATACAAAATTAAGCTGCTTGTACCCTACAGACAGTGTGGTAATTACAAGAATGCTGTTTACTAAACCTAGAGGGAGAAGTTGTACACCCCAATCCAAGCTCACAGTTATTAAATGTTAATGTGCTTTATAGCCACAGTAGAACAGTGTTCTATGTGTGGGAGGTATATTTGAATAGACGATGATGATCGAAATGAATTACAAATACCAAAGAGACTCAGTCACAGCTACTTATTGTTAAATTCTCTAAGGAGCGTGGACGCCACATAAGAGGCGACAAATGAAAAGTGTTTTTATATAACACTGACAAATAACACATTACTGAAAGCAAGAACATAAATGCAATAAACAATGTTGTAAAACTGAATGAAATTGAAATGAAAATTGCTTTTTATGCGTTCTTTTTATGTTACCATTTGCTCAAAATATGATAGCTGATTTTCATCAAAGCTACTTCTGCAGGATTCATTGGTTCGTCAATCGATTGCCACTGTCTCAAGCAAACACCTATAGGGGGCAGTCATGTACTGCATCCACAAAGAAAGTCCATGTACTTGAGGAATAAACAGGCGCAATGATAACAAAGGCTTCTTACCAACAAAGGTGCAGTATTTTAAACATATTTTGACCTTAGTATTATAAGGATTTTATCTCTCATTCATTCTTAACCCAGATAGGAACTTAAAATTCTATGGTCACAATATCTTGTGAAATTGTCTGTGAGTACATTTACACACTCTTGTGTCTTTTGTGTGTAAATGTCATTTTATCTATAGAGTTTGGAAACCGCTAGAAGATTAATATTTATGTGAGCAGTGGGTTGAATTTAGGTATAGCTACTGTATATGTCACACACTACCTTTGCAGCTTCACACTGGTGGGATAATTACCTATTTATTTTTTACCCAGACAACCTCACCTCACTGAGTCCAGTGTGTAAACTGTCTGAGCATCTGAAATAATTTACTGAATAATATAGAGGGAATGTTCTGAAATATGTTTTCAATTAATATATGTAATTCTAACAATAAATTGCACATTTAAGTTTCCATTAACTTTTCACCAGACATTACACTGCATTAAAAAAATGCCTGTTCATTTCACATTATTTATCAATAAAATAGTAGGTCACAGTGGGACATGTATATGTGAATATGCATTAATCAACTAGGGCAAACCTGATAAAACATGCATCTAAATGATCCCTAAAACATTATTTTTATGTTTATATCTGTAATGCACATACGGCCTCAGTGATGTGCATGTCTTGCAGTTGCTGTAATTCAGGGTTACAGCAGACATTCTAAATTGCTGATATGATGTAGATATTCCTTTGAGTTGCAGTTTTGTAAATGCAGTAAGAATAGTGGAAAAAGATGTCAGTATTGGAGGATAGCTTCTGTCGTTTTCGGCTATATGATGCCCCTTGGCTCAGCTCAGTGGCATCTCATACGTTCACACCCTGCTTCATCCTGAAGCTGTCTGTAGAAATGCAGTAGATTGTATTGGATATCTAGCCTGGTCTCATGGGAAACCTATAATAACTGGCTATTGGCTCTGTGAGTTCTCTTTAAAGAGGCCACACAGCCAAAAAGCTTCATTTGGGAATAACTGGCTGCAGAAAAGTTGTTGAAGTCCTTTAGATCTCTTGATAGAATTTGACTCAACTTGGAGATACAGTCTCCTGGGTGGTCATTGCTTTTAAAGCTGAAGAACAGAGACAATCTGACAAGCAGTCATTAGGAAGAGATCATTTATTCATAGTAAGATTCGCTTGTCCTTTGCTAAGCTTTTGAACATTTACAGAAGGATGCCTCTAAATGGCTGGGAGGATTACTCTCTGCAAGGAATCAAGACATGCATGGAAAAGCCTATAGCTGTGTTACTGTTGGTAGATTTGCTAGATGAGGGAAATTGGACATTGATGAGTAAAAAATAAAGAAGGTTTATTTTGAGGAAAATAAAGACTGGAGTACATTGTGGTCACTGTAGTGAATAAGTGTAAGAGACCTATGGGTAACTAGGTAAGAATATCCTAAAACAGGGAACTGACTACCAGTGATCACCAGCTGAGATTCAGAGTAGCTTTTCAGAAGAATATAAACTATATAGCCAAAGGTTTTGGACACCTGACCATCACACCCATATATGCTTTTTGAACATCACATTCCAGGTTTAGCCCTTCCATTGCTATTATAATAACATATTATAATAACCTCCACTTATTTGGCAAGGCTTTCCAATAAATTTTGGAGTGTGACTGTGGGGATTTCCCCATTCAGCCACAAGAGCATTAATGAGTCAGGCACTGATGGAGACCTGTGATGCAGTCTGCATTTCAGCTTATCTCAAAAGTGTGCATTCATCTGTGCATTCTACTCAAGTTCTTCAACTCAAGTCTTGGCAAACCATGTCTTCATGGACCTCGCTTTGTGCACAGGGGTATTGTCGTGCTGAAACAAGTTTGGACTCTTAATTCCAGTGAAGGGAAATTGTAATGCTACAGCATACAAAGACATCATATATGGCAACTATGTTGCAACAGTTTGGGAAAGGCTGATTTATGGGTGTGATGATGAGGTGTCCACAACCCTTTGGCCATATATTGCATATGCTTTCAGAATAATATATATGAAGAAAGGAATACTGATTAGGGTTTTATTTTAGGCAAAGTCAACAACAGAGCATAGTTTATGCTCATTAGAGTCAAAAAGTGCCAGTAGTGTTAAAATAGTTTAGTTCCATATGTATTGCTAGCAAAAGAAAAAGTCCATTGTTTCAATTCCCACTCAAGGCTTACTTTCTAAACGGTAATAAGTGGTAGTGCAGAATAATAATATTTAGTTAAATGTTTGGGTTAGAAGCACTAGATGTACAACAAACTCTCGTCACATCCAGTCCAGACATTACAATTACTCTCACCTGATTACTGACTACACTAGTTTCCCTGTTTCAGTCCAATTTCCTTAGTACATTTAAAAGGTTTAAGTCACCACTTTGTGAGGTTTTTCTATTTTTCTTTATAGTTCTTTTTTTTCTTCTGGTTTTGACTTCTACATTACTTCCTGTTTTAGAGTATGTTTGCCCTAAATGTATTTGTTGGCAGATCAATTAACCCATGCCTGCCTTCTCTTATTAGCTTATCTGATTTGGATTTCTTAATAAAGAAGCATGTGATTACATCCATTCTCTCCAGTTGCATGATAATACTAACAAACAGATAGCATTAAGCTATAAGCTATATAAGAATATGTTATTAAGTATACAATGTCTCTGACCTGGGATTCACTAGCAGAGTTATTAGTACAGTCATCTAATGATGAGTGATAAGATTTGAGACAGAGATGGTGATAAAGAGTTTGTGAATAGGGTAGAAAAAAAAAAGATACAGTCCATACTCAATAGCATACCATATACCATACCATAATCAGCCAACAGTGTTATCATGTTAGGGTTAAATAAGCAGCAATTAGTAATTGGTTGAGAATTTAATCTCAAGATTATTGGATGACTAAAGTAGATTATCACAGTGCTAGCATTTCTGAAAGAATTTCAGGAAAGTGTACATGCACACCAAGTCTGTAGGTACTTTAAATATCTATAAGAACTGATGTATGAATATCAATTTAATTATGTTAAAAATACATAGAAGTTTGCTGCCTCAAGTAGCCTAATGAAATCTGGAATTGAAAGAGTACATAAAACATGATGGCTATGTCAACAGCAGTAACCACAGGAAATCAGTTTAGTTACTCGACATTATGATGATGATGACATTATGAGAAAGATTAGGTCTTTGTTTGAGAGAAAGATGAAGAAAGAGGAAAGAGGCAGAGAATGTGTGATAGACACCCACTTTTACAAAAGGTCACACAAGGGGTAAACTCAAATACCCTATACCATTAATTTCCTCAAACATTCATATCCTTTATTTTATGCCATAATTTGCCCTGCTAGAGTTGATGACTCGTCCTGGCCTGACTGTGAACTTACCAGACCTGATTAATATCATAGATATCTCAAAACAAATATGGTCTAACCAGATTTAATGTCACCCCCACTGCATTTGGTGAAATGTTGTTATTTTGTGACGTTATAGAGTTTTAGTGATTGGCTAAATGTTATAATGTCATTATGCCATGACCAAATATGCCTTTTTAGCACTGACATTATATATTGTGACTTGAGGGACATTGTTGCTGTCTTGAATAGTGAACAGAATTTTATCGATTTGCACTGTGAACAAATATCAATGACTTTTCCCCACTCGTGGCTACTGGGCTGCATGCGCTATTCGATTACCTTTCACTGACATCAAATAATGTCCAATCTATGAATGTTACTGTTTTACAGTGCATGCAAAACACTGCATGATATCCAAAGACTGTCAAAAATTCTTCACAAGGTCCTTTGAAAGGCCATGAATAAGGACTTGGAGATGAAGCCTGCAGTTTGTATACGAAACTAACAATATTCAGTTTTTCAAAAGTTCTTTTCAATGTCCTGTTGTAACGTTTAATTGAATATTTTAAAAAGGACATGATAATTACAGTGTTAGTCTCTCAGGTTTAAGTCATGTCTACTAGTGGAGCCAAATCCATAGTCTATGTACTACACTTTCAAGTAAAATGATCAATTTATTTTATAACAAATGTTGTTTTTTTCCCAAGAAAATGTAATAACCCCTTTCTCTTTCAATCTCTTTGCTATTTCCCAAACAATTCCAAAAAAACAGCGCTTTGTGAATGATCAGATATATATTTGTCATTATTTTCTTGATAATGCAGTCTGTGTCATGACAGAGTGCTGCAGAGTGCTGGCAGATCCAATATTGGTTCTCCATCACAAGAAATGACATATACAAGGTGGTGGCAAATTGTGAGGTGCTGACAAAATGTGCACTGCACAAAACAGGACAAATTGGCTTGGCGGTTATGACAAGTCTCAAGGTGCTTTAAGGCAGTGCTGGTAGATCCCATTAGAAAGTCATTGCAGCTTCATGTTTTTCTAACTTGTTAAGCCTCACATTGGTACTTTGTTACAAGTTATGGCAACAACTCAAAATAGAAACAGAAGGGCTGGTCAAGCATGAAGGATCTCAAATATTCTCGGAAAATAGTTGGTAAAGAGAACCAACATGGACAAGTTTATTGAAAATGCAAGATACCAAATTTGAATTAAGTCTCTGGTTTGCTCATGCTTCCATGGTACTCAAGCATTATAATATTAGTCATTCAAGGAAATGAACAATATTTTGCACTAAGCCCAAAAAGGGTAATTTAATGGATTATAAGAGGGGAAAAGTCATTATTCTCATAAATAGATTAGCAGCTACAGTGTTGGTCAGTTCTGAGTTTTTGGACACTTTTGTTTTTGTTCTTAATATATTGCCACTGCATACTTTACATCAACATCAACATAATGACTTTGTAATTGTAAATATAAACAAAAAAGCACATTACAACTGCTACTTGCTGCATGAGATCCTAGCCAATGGCCATTTTAAATATTTATTAATTAATTAATTAATTAATTAATTAATTAATTAATATACACTGATCAGCCATACCATTAATATAACAGAGAGATGAAGTGAATAACATTGATTATCCTGTTACAATGACCCCATTCTTGTTAGAATTACTTGAAATTTAGCAAGAAATTAGCTTGGAATATCACCTGGAAGAACTTTTGAGAAAATCTGAGGCAAATCTGATTCACCACTGTGTATTGTGATGTTTGATTTTCTGTCTTTAAAACCCACTCACATTTTGGCCATAAAATTGCATTCTTGCAAACTATTAAGTCCCTATTAAGCAAGTGCCCTTACAGTAGAGGTATATTGATAATTGTGTGCCTAAGAGGCCCTTGAGTGACGAGCTCATTAAGCACCTAAAACCTTGTATTATATAGCATATTAGGTAGCATTTCCTAGCTGTTCCAGTTGTGCTTTCATGAATGCAGGCCAGTTAGTGTTTGATTGCTTGCACAAGAAAATGTGTAAAAATGTGTGAAATGAAAATATATGAGCATATCTGGCTGGTTTGCCTAGATAATCCAGTGTATTTTAATAGACTTTTCACAAGCTGTTCCCTGTACTATTTTTCAGTGCATGTTATGTGTAACAGAAACACAATAGTCAGAGAACTGCACAGCTATTCAGAAGCCTGACTGCTAGGCAACAGCTACTTATTTGCCTTAAATGTGAACTACACATCATCATAAACTAGACATTTTCCCTGGTGAAGTTTTGCTTGTTTAGTCAGAAACATGTTACTTTTTTAGTAGTATGTTTGGGGTGCTGGGCTGTAACTTGTAGTACTATTTTATCATTATTACAGACTGCTATAAAATAACTGTTAGCTTTCGTGTATATGACTTAATACTGTAGTTCAACATTGGTTACACACAAGCCAAAAAATTTAGTCCCTACTGAGTCCCAGCTTTGGTAATTAATTTTGTAACCATTAAGTGTTAACATGGTGAACAGCAGTAAAGGAGTCAGGCTAGAATGACTGCATTATTAAGAGATGTGATAAAATGGGCTGCTGCAATATCCTATCAGATCAGCACCTCTTATGCTCCTGTGTGCAGTGCGGCACATGCATTGACATTTTCATAATGAGATCAATTGATGTTTTAGTGTTAAAAATATCCAACTGGCTGACAGAAATGAGTTGCATGTGTAGTCTTCTCTGACACTCATTCTACATTGATAATGTGGTGGTACTTTCAGAAACAATAGATTTGGTTACAAGTGCAAGTGCATGTTTATTTAAAAGAATAAGTCTTGACAGGCTGTACAGCAAGCATGGCAGTGGATCAAAAACAGTTGGAATGTGCCATGTCAACACAGGCATGTTCCATTAAAATAGCTTTTACCATAATTACAGTCACAGTCTCATCTGTCAATTTCACCCCACACCATAACCCAAACACTAGTCCATTTTTCCTTCACCTGTTTGACATCACTTCCTCATATACTCACTACATGTATATACCTGATTTTCAGTGTATCTTTGAAAAGACTTGCCTTCTTCTGATTTACTTCTGAGTCATTTTATTTGTATGCTTCATTTTTCCGATTTTGTTTATTCTGGACTGTTCAGCATTCAACCTATGGTCTGTTTCTCCAACTATGATATTGTGTTATGTTTTTGTCCATAAACTCTACACTTGAACTATTAGAACTCTATTCTATTACTTTCCAAATACTTGTAATACATTGATGTCGGGCAAGTATAGAACTCAGATGCCGACATCTATTTCAGGTGTATGTTTGTAAATGGCTCTGATCATATGACCAATTACATTACTCAAAAATCTTCAGAATAAATCATGACAGCCTATAATTTCATGTAAAGTTTACCTTTCAATAAAACAAGTGCATAACCAATTCTTTAGAGCTTTAAAATATCTAAACAAATTTTGGTAACAATTGTGGCCAGTGGGATTAAATGGGTTAATTTGCATATGATTGGATATGATTTCCTGCACAGAGTTACTGTTTAAACTCAGATAGTTATACAGTCAGCAGGTACAATTTCTATTGCATACTTGGTATGTTTCCTATTTCCCTATAATTATTTTTAAACAGTAAAAAAGTATCATGATTTATATTGCATTTCAGCATAGCCTGAGCTGCCCTTGGTAGAATGCTAACATTGTAAAATGACAATCTGTGTAATTGGCAGCATGCAACCACAAGACTGTGACTGATGACTTTGACTTGTTACCGTAACAGAAAAAATAGACACTTTCAACAGTGAACCAATTAATGTCACTAGGTCTTCTCTACATTTTAAAAGATTTGTACAAAAACCACAAATCCATGTGCACAGCAACTGCAATATATTAGTCTAGCCCATGAAGCAAAATAATTTATGATGTTCCTTTGACTTCTGTATTATTACTTTCCACAGCTGCATTTACTGATAACATTTATTTTGCAGCTCAAAAGTTAATACACAATCCTGCTGTAATGTGCTGATCGATTCGAAAATGCTTAATTTTTTGTGGAGATATTCTGTTTGGGGAAAATAATAAAGCTGAAAATATTCCCCGTTTTACGGATAAAACTATTAATGGGTAAAAGCTGGTGGGTAAGTACTATTGTCTGCCTGCCTCCTCAGTCTTTTAGCTCTGCTTTGAAATAATGCAGACTCACACTGAGGGCTTGAGAGTGTATTGATCATTCAAGAAACAAGTCCAATTCATCCTCACTTTGAAAGTACCTGGGAACAGAGAGACAGCTATGGCTACCCATTAACTGTTTCTCTCCTGAGCTGAGCAAGCGAATTGTGGTATAGGCAAGAAACAACTTCTGTAATGCTTTAATGCTTTTCTTCCTCTCTCTAAAAAAACTTCCCTGTCAGTTAAAATGGATTCTTGTTGGTTACACTAGTTTAACTGCATTTTTTTCCTTCTTCTTCTTCTTCTTTTTTTTGCTATGCTTGTAATATACACTGTGATTACTGCAAAATATTATTTTATTACAATCATTTTCCATTTCCATTAACAATCAGCTTAACTACACACAGTCACTAGACTTAGAATCACTAGTGTTTGGAAAGCTGTTTCAGTATGTTATTCACTAGCTTTGTAAAATTGTTACCAAGTCTAAAAAAAGGAAAACAAACAAATTTCAATATAGACTAGCACATACAATTTTCTTTATCAGTTTACTTTAGTTATAACAAGTAGATCAAAGCAGTCATGGACTGGTTGCATCTGATATCTCTTTGACTAGTGCAGTGCTTTCTGGGATTTGTTGATTTTCTTCCAGGACTTCATCCGGAGTTTAACACCACAGCAGCACCACTAACCACTCTTACCTCTGTTCTAGGTGGACCTCACCTTGTCAACCTGGCCACCCTCTCAATTTCTCAAGATCTTTTTCTTTAAAAAGCAAAAGAGAAAAAAAAGAGGGAAAAAACTGTAGCGAGCTGTCAGAGGTTTTTCTATTTTAAAGTTTACTCTTAATTTAAGATTTATAATTTAACACTTCCTGATTATATTTATGCTTTTTCATCCTTGGTTTTTGTTTTCACAAGCCCATCTGTTCGCTTTCCAACCCGGGAATCATAAGTTTGGCAGACTTGCGATATTTATTTATTTTTAAATCTAATAGTATTACTGATTGATGGTTCACTATAGTTCACTCCATACAAGGAGGCTTGGATTTAATTCCAGTGTGGGGTGTGTCACCACATTTGTTTTCTATTTTCAAATACTAAACCAGTATAGGACTGGTATATGACTGTTGGTAGAATGATAACAGCAGCATGGGTAGCATGGTGGCACAGCAGGTACCATCTCACAGCTCCAGGGTCCCCCAATGTCTGTGTGAAGTT
>JAOUWY010000075.1:15135085-15146587 GCA_025728095.1 Prietella phreatophila
CCGGATGTTTGAGGATGGGGGCAGTGGTGAAGGCCTTCTTAAGTTGTTCGAAGGCAGAGTGAGCACTGGCGTTCCAGGATAGGCGCATGGGTTTGCCCTTCAGCAGGGCTGTGAGGGGGCTAGCGATGGTACTAAAGCTCTGGATGAATCTTCTGTAAAAGTTGGCAAACCCCAAGAAACGTTGTAGCTCCTTAATTGTAGTGGGCACAGGTCACTCCACCACAGCCCTTACCTTCTCCTGGTCCATGGAAACTCCCTTGGGGCTGATTATATATCCCAAAAACGGTATGGATGTTTTATGAAACTCACACTTTTCTGCTTTGACATATAGCTGGTTCTGAAGTAACCATTCAAGAACCTTACAAACATGGGCGATGTGGTCCTCCAAGGAGCTGGAGTAGATAAGAATGTCAATATAAGCAATGCCATATTGGCCCAGCATATCGCGCAGTACGTTGTTTATCAGGCATTGAAATACGGAGGGAGCATTCGTAAGCCCATACGGCATAACCAAGTATTCGCAATGGCCAGAGAGGGTGCTGAAACCTGTCTTCCATTTGTCTCCCTTTTGAATTCGGATCAGATTGTATGCACTGCGTAAATCCAGCTTGGTGAAGATGGTTGCTGTGCGTAATTGCTCCAGGGCAGATGGCACGAGAGGCAAGGGGTAACGATACTTCACACAGCTCTGGTTCAATCCTCGATAATCTATGCATGGGCGTAGCCTGCCCCCTTTTTTCTCCACAAAGAAAAACCCTGCTGACACTGGGGAGGTAGATGGCCGAATATAGCCTTGGTGTAATGCTTCTTGTATATATTCCTTCATAGCCTGTTGTTCCGGGAACGATAAAGGATAAACCTTCCCCCGAGGAGGTGTGGTACTGGGCAGTAAGTCAATGGCACAATCGTAGCTGCGATGTGGGGGCAAGCCACTAGCCCTCCTTTTGCTGAAGACACTTCTAAGATCATGATAAACTTCGGGGATCGAAAGGTGATCCGAGCTGTCCGGGCTCTCAATAGAGGTTGATGCAAGCTGGATCGTGGGGCTTCGGAGACAGTGCTGAAAACAATGAGGGGACCAGTGGGTGATCTCCTTCGTGTCCCAGGTGATACATGGGTTGTGTTGGGTCAGCCAGGGGGACCCCAAGACCACTGGATGCCGGGTGGTTCTGATGACATAGAAGGAGATCTGCTTGCAATGTAGCGCACTGGCGTGAAAGTGAACTGGGTCTGTGATCTGAGTAATAACGCCGTCCCCTATGGGGGCTCCGTCAGTAGCCTAGATGCGACGGGGACTGAGAAGACTGCAGACTGGGATGTTGTATTGATGCACTGTTTCCTGATCAATGAAGTTCCCCGCCGCACCGGAGTCAATTAGTGTGTCTAAAATACAGGAAACCTTAGAGTATTCCAAGACAATGGATATTATCATTGCACTTTGGGCACTGTGGAATGAGATGGTCCTTCTCACCACAGTAGAAACAACGGTGCTCCTGGTGCCGTCGTTCACGTTCCTGTGGACTTACACGCGCTTGCCCCAGCTGCATGGGCTCCTCAGGACTTTCGGTTGTGGATCTCTCTGCCTCGGTTCGTACTGGTCTACGTGTCTGTAAACGACGGAACAGACAGGTGGCCAGGGTGATAAGTCCATCGAGAGACGCCTCATCGTCACGACAGGCGAGTTCCGTGGTGATGTCATCATTTAGTCCACGCCGAAACATTGTTTTAAGCGCAGGCTCATTCCATCCACTCTGTGCCGCCACTGTGCGGAATTCCAGAGCATAGTCCCACACGCTGCGAGATCCCTGTACCATGGATAGTAGCTCCTCCCCAGTCTCTCTGTTATCTGGGGAAAAATCGAACACGGTACGAAAACGGGCAACCAGTTGGTCATACGTGATGATATTGTTTCCTTCCCATTCCGCCGTGGCCCAGAGCAGAGCTCTCCCGGTAAGGAGTTGCATGAAGTCGATGATTCTCCTCTCGTCAGACAGTTCGGGGAAAAAAACAGGTAGCATTGGAGAAGAAATCCTCGACAGCACGCAGGATCACCATCGTATTTCTCCGGCGATGGAGTGGAAGGTAAGCGGGTGGGCATGGCTGCTGTGGGTAGCGCGGCTTGGTTTAACCTAGCTACCTGCGTGTGTAACTCGGCGAGGTGTTGATCATGTTCACCGATTAGTCGGCCGTGTCCCTCAATTGGGAATCTCCCGCTGTGTCCATCAGTCAGCGAAGTATTCTGTCATCAGGTTGAAGAATACTTACGTATACTTCGCAAAGTATACTTTGAAAGACTCTGAGGCGAGTGATGCTCTAAATACTAGTGGAGTGTGTGTGTGTGATTGGGGCCAGGTGCTTCAGATCAGAACTCCGGGGAACTTGAGCGCATGCGTGCGTGCGAGGTGCGCGTTGCATCTTGGGATCTGAAGTTCTGATCTGACGGAACTGTGACAGTTTTGCATTGATAAGGACTTATACCCTCCAAGTAGCCCTATCTCTTGCTGAAGACTTGTTATGCTTTTCTACTCAAGGGTGGATATTTTCATCTTGGTTCTGCTTAAAGACTGAAAGCATTTTCTTCAACATTGACAGTCACGTAATGGAAGAGCAATTGCAGGAGTGGGGATTTAATAAAAGAACAAGTCCAAACGATCAGGCAGAAATCAATACACATAGATAGGCAAGGGTCAATCAATCAGGCAAACAGTCCAAACTAGGCAAGGCAAAGAGATAAGGTCATGAACGTGAACAAAGTCATTATTATTATTATTATTATTATTATTTTATTATTATTATTATTATTATAAATTCTTAGGATAATGATGACTGTACCCTATATTGCAAAGTTCTGTATCAGGGTAATTCTATATTTCTATTTATATATCATGGTACAAAATCTAATTAATCAATCAACCAACCAAAAATTTTATAGCTAACAAGCTTAACAGACAGGTACTGTGGCTAAAAGTATTTGTGTACCTTGCCATCCCAAAATAATCTAATAATCCTCCTAATAATGGAAATTTCTTTTGTTATAGAAAATTAGAGTTTTTCACTTAGAAAAAAAATTTAATGGTTTAACTGTTTAAAAAAATAACATTTTTGAGAGTAGGGTTTCTTTAAAAGACTGCAGTCCATTGCATGTCTAATAAGAGCTAAAACAGCACGCTCTGATGTACTTTTCCACTTGTGTGGATAATATTGGTCCTGTGCAGTCATTTTTATCCGAAAGGAAGTGAACTGTTAAACTTGCCATCACTGAAAGATGTAATGCCAATGTGTCAAACAGTGTGTTCTCTCTCCTGGCTCATTGAACTGACTTGCCTAGCAGGCCTCTTTGCTCTCAACCAAACCAACGCCTACTAAGCACTGAAGCAGGATTTGTTAATAGTGCTGTCTCCACATTGTTGTACCATCTGTTTCAAGACAAGTTGTCAAGGTGAAACGGTCTGTTTAATTACACTGATTACACTTTTACACACACTCTCTCTCACACATGTCTCAGACCAGGAAAAATTATGGTTTGTCTCCTCTGGCCAGCTTTTAGTAAACTACATTGTGCTCATAACATTTTTATATTGTCATTAGAAGCTAGCTGAAGGTATCTGAAATCTTTCTGGAACGGTGCAGCACTTGTTGGATTTTAATGTCTAGTTTAAAACCTTGCTGAGGGCAGCTGATCAAATTTATTTGGCAAAGGATGACAGCACAATCAAGAAGAAACAAGCACATTTAGACAACCAAATGCATTCTTGATTTTAGATTATAACAGATTAAAAAAAATTGTATGCTCTCAGACTGAAAACCAAGAGACTGAAGCAAATGTAAAGCTAAAATATCACCTTGGGAAAAACTATATTTATACCAGTATGTGTTTAAACTAAAATTACATAACACTATAGCTAAAATGGAACACAATACCCAGGGCTGTATAGTAATGTTGTTACACATGAAAGGATAAACTCATCCTGCACTACATGCATGGTGTACATCTCCACCCAAATATGCCAAGTCTACAACACCCACACTGCTTCTATAGAGTTATTACTCTATAGAGTATTACTGCTCTTTATTATAATATTCAAAAATGGGAACTGCAACCAGCTTTAATGCACCCCTATTATGCTTTATAAGATATTACCTTTCATGTAGTGTGTTATAGAGCTATTTGTGAATGTAAAAATTCTACAAAATTTGAAAAAATCAAACTGCACGACAAATGGGGTTATTGTCTCTCAAAAGAAAGAACCGATTCTGAACAGCTGAAACGAGTTGTCAGTAATGCCAGACTTACTTCCTGAAGAAACCTACGTAGGTTTGTAACAAAAAAAAAATGCCTCTGGTCTTCATTAGCTGCTCTCAAACAATGTGTATTTTGACCCGCCCTCAAACACTACAGTTGTAGTTGTGTTCTAAAAGAGTTAGGTTCATGTCTAGAAGATTTAAAATTCATTTTAAAACGTACCGCAGCAGTTCAACTTCGACCTTCATTTGTGTTACTGTCATTTCACTGATGGGTGCTTCTCAAATCTAGATGAAGTCAATGCGAGATTTGCAAAACAATTATTAAAGATGGGGCCATACCCACTTAATTTGGACAATCTTGTGCCTCTGGATCACAACATGTAAGTATGATTAATTCATTAGGTATATATTTTCTACAGAGTGTTCCAAATATGTAGTTTTGTGTTGTATACGTGTACAGCCAGTGCACAGCTGTTAGCCTGTTAATTGTTAGCCTCTGCCAACTGGCTAACTCATGATATTGCCAAACTACATATAAACGTACCATTCAAAAGCGCCCTGTTCTCGTCTTGAGCAACTTGTTTGTGACATTGAGAAAAAGAGGTGATGCTGCAATGTAAATTATAAGAAAATTATTATTATTATTTTTTTTTACCTTGGATGCATGTAAACTTATTGTATTGGACCTCCATCCATCCATCTTCAACCACTTATTCCTTCTTCAGGGTCGCAGGGAACCTGGAGCTAATCCCAGGATCATTGGGCACAAGGTGGGGTACACGCTGGACAGGATGCCAGTCCATCACAGGGCTCAATCACACACAAACTCACACTCCCATTCATACACTATGGACAATTTTAGACACACCAATTAACTTACCATGCATGTCTTTGGACTGGGGGAGGAAACCAGAGTACCCGGGGGAAACCCCCGCAGCACGGGGAGAACATGCAAACTCTGCACACACATGGCCCTGGCGGGAATCGAACCCCGGACCCTGGAGGTGTGAGGCGAACCTGCTAACCACTAAGCCACCATGCGCCCTGTATTAGACCTCTAAAACAAAATTAGGCACTTTAATATAGCATAATAGGCATTCTTTAAGTGAGACCCATTAGGCTTAAGAACAATGACTGTGTATATATGAGTGAATACCATGGCGCCATTGGTTTTGATGCCTTTTTTGATTCAAATGTGAGTTGTCATCTTGCAAAAATTGGAGTGAGAGTCTGCACAGTAGAGACCTTGGAGCCACAGTAGAAGTAGATGTATAGTACACTATATAGCCAAAGGTTCGTGGACACCTTATCATCACACCCACATGTGGGCCTTCCCCAAACTCTTGCCACAGATTTGGAAGATATTTTGTATAAAATGTTTTACTTCCCTTCACTGGAACTATCTGGCCTAGTCCAGTCATGTTCCAGTATGACAATGCCCCTCTGCACACACTGAGGTCCATAAACGCATGGTGTGCCAAAGTTGGTGTGGAAGAACTCAAGTAGTCTGCACAAACCTGGCCTGCACATTGTTCATTTCATTGATGTCTGACAGCATTTATTTATGCATAGCTCTCTTAAGATCCAGCTATAGCATCTCAAAGGGGTTGAGGCCTGGATTTGGCATAGCCATTCCAACACCTTGATTTTTTATTCATTATTATTTATCCATTTAGATGTTGATTTGCTGGTGTGATTGGGATACTTGTCCTGTTGAATGACCCAATTTTGGCCCAGCTTAAACTGCTCTACAGATGACCTCACTTTTGTCTCAAGAATAAGAATACTAGTATAAAGTGGAATTTGTCGTTGTCTCAATGTTTCCCAGGTAAACAGCCACCATGCTTGCTAGTTGGTATGGGGTGTTTGGCTATCTCCAAACATGATGCTGTGCATGATGACCAATCATCTCCACCTGTCTATAAAACACAGTTGATCTAAAACCACTCAAAACCAGCTGCTAGAATGTATGCTTTATAAATGTATCTTGTATGCTATATGTGATTGTATGTTGCCGACTCTCAATTGCCGGTTATGGGATTATTCATTATGAATGCCTTCCTGCCCCACCAAATTCTACGGCCATGCGATACAGTTAAAATAAAAATAAAAATACTAATACTAATACTAATACTGCTAAAACTACTACTACTAATAATACAATATATAGGATAAAATAAAGAGGTTATATAAAAAGATTTTAATGAATAAATTTCAGTTCATGCCTTTCCCAATTATGTATACTTTTACATCAATCTTGACATAGGAGTAGTGGGTTTTGACTTTGCATCTGTTTTTCAGGCTTTACACTTCACTTCTGTCTTGATGATGAAGTAATTGGGCAGTTTTCCATATCACAGCCTGATTCTCATGCTTAACTGTGGTTTTTCACGGTGACTAAGATCATACACGCATTAACATGCTGAAAAGGAAGAAGTGCCAGAAATGTCTTTTACTCTGCCTCAGTTTTCCTCCTTTATCTCACTAGTGTTATACCATGCAAGAAAACTTGGAGTGGTGGAAACAGAATGAAGTTTCAAATGGTATTAGGATGACACAAGCCCTTAATGGAAAAGATTTGTTTTTTTACTGACTAGCTATTTAGAGACAATCATCATCATCATCATAAAAATAAAGAGTTAAACAATGTAGTTCTCTTTACACTGTATCTTTAAGAACTGTGTATTTAATTAATGAATGATTTTAATACAGTGTAGTCACTGAGGGCTGTATTATGATTTGGCAGGGAATTTATGCAGGGAAAGTTACTCTGTTCAGAGTTGGGTTACACAGCTGCTTAAGTAAATTTTCTGCACTCCAACTTTCAGATTATGCAAATTACTTTAAGGTAGTTCACATTTCCAAGGTTGGTAGGCTTTTCTTCATTAGAAATGTACATAGAAATGGAGCATATAGATCACCACCTTTGAACACAATTGCTTGCCTTTAAGTCTGAAAAAAATCTGGGATACAAAATTCGTAGAAATAGATATAAATGTTCTTTTTTCTTTGCTGTCAAACATAGTATGATGTAATAAATGTAAAAGTACATTAAAAAATACTAATATGGTGATATATGAATGAGAAGGTGACAAGTATTGAAATAAACTAAATCTAGGAGTCTAGTATATTGCCAAGCTATTTCTGCATGAATAGTCCTAGTTGTAATTATAACATATGTCACTGCAAATGTGGTTGAAGTTAACAGTATGGCTTACAGCCTCTTTATTTCTCAGGTTATAAAATAACACTTGATTCAGTACATTTTGTTATTTATATGTTTATATATTTTATATCCTATATTGTACTCCAACATTTATTTGCATACATAATTTAATGAAGCCACCAGATACTAAATCGAGGTCATGAAATCATAATGTGTGCTGAGATATAAGTCTGTTGTTATGTCTAAGGTCTGAATACTGATGTGTGTAATTTTAATATTAATCCTCCCTATGTGCATCTAAATCCACTCTCGATATAGCCCTGAAGTTTGAAGTGCAAAGCTCCATTTGCAGTGCAGTCAATACTGTGTACTTCCCAAGAGACAACATTAAATCTGACCATATTGAATACAATTTTATAGTAGTGGACTAGGAGTGAATAGTATCTTCCAGTTGTTGTGCATATACATGGTTTCAATATAAAGTGGCACGAATTAGACCTATTATTGGGGTATGGGTTTAATGAAATACACCAGCATACTGCGCTCTCTGCTTTTTGTTTTCCTTTTCTAGTCCTTGCCTGATATAATGCCTCTATGATATAATAACATAAATAAATACAGAATGAATTGCCCTCCTCCATACTATACTAGTGCGAGCTTCACAGCACGGGGTCTGCTTCATACTACAAAGTTGTTGGATGCTTCTCTGTGTTTCTCATTTATATGAATGCTATCGTGGTCTATCAGTTCACCAGGGGCAGGCCATACTTGTCAATGGTTATCAATCAAGTCAGTTAGGATGGCATTTTATGACTACACAACTGTAATATCCAAGCCCAACAGATGCTCACACCAGCATCTCAAAGTTGCTCAGGGAAGTGAGTGAGTATTTTCAAAGGCACTATTCCACAGGGTTCTGAGAACAAGCTGTCTGGTGGTGGGAAGGGGGAAAAATGAGGGGCAGAAGAGACAATCTGGAGCTCCAGCCAATTTCTTTCTTATATAACTGTATTGTCTCTTGATACAATGCTTCAAAGCTCCTCTGGCCTCTTAATCTTTTGATGGGTTTCACATCACCACATCACCTTGTTGGCCAACCTTTACAGGGAATGAATTTAAACTAGCTGCTAAAGAAAAGCTTAATTAAGGAATAATGAAGACTCAACATTTACCTGTAAACTGTAACTTTGCCAGCCATAGAGTGACTACCAACTGTGATGTGTTAATTATTTAAACCAACTCTTAGATTTGTGCAAGCAATAAATACACCCCATGGAATTTTTTTGTTGACATATTTGCACAATCAAACATTTGATCCTCTTCGAAAAAATGCCTATTAATAAAATTTAAACACTTTGAAAATGCTACATAAAATTAGAATTTTGTAGTAATTTTCACAATTTCAATTTCTTTAAAAAAAATAAAAACAGATCAGTCACATGGAAAAATTATGTATGCCCCTACATTTATCACACCTTCACATCCATAAAATTAGAATTAGAAGGTTTCAAGATTGGGTGCCACTGATTAGAACCTGCTGAGGGAGTGCAGGTGGAACCTGTCTTATTTATACCCTTCTCATATCTATTGTCTGGTGTTCCCTTTGTTATCGAGGTGTGTTGTGTTATCATGCCAAGATCTAAAGAGTTCTGTAAAACCTTCAGGAAAAAATGTTGTAGATCCCTATGAGTCTGGCAAGGGATTTAAAAAGTTCTCCAAATTATTTGAAATACATCATTCCACTGTAAGAAAATCATCTACAAATGACACAGATTTAAATCAAATGCCAATTTGTCCAGAAATCTCTGTTCCAGTAAATTCAGCCCAAGGGCAGACTGTCTGATGCAAAAAGTAATCTCCAAGAACCTCAAAATTAAATCACAGGATATGCTAATAGATCTTGCAACTATTGGTGTCAAAGTGCTTGCTTCTACAATCAGAGATTGCACAAATTTGACGTGCATGGGAGGCGTGCCAGGAAAAAGCATTTGCAAGACTACAGTTTGCCAATGAGCATATATGCAAAGACCAGACCTTTTGGAATAATGTGCTCTGCACAGATGAATCAAAGATAGAGTTGTTTGGCCACATTAACAGCAGTCATGTTTGGCACTGACCAAAGACCACTTTTCAGGAGAAGCACCTCATACCAACTGTGATGCATGGTGGTGGAAATTATAAGGTTTGGAGTTGCTTCACTGCCTCAGGGACTGGAGAGCTTCCATTCATTGATTCAACTATGAATCCTGCATCATATCAAAGAGTGCTTGAAAATAATTTG
Source organism: Prietella phreatophila (assembly GCA_025728095.1). Classification (NCBI taxonomy): domain Eukaryota; kingdom Metazoa; phylum Chordata; class Actinopteri; order Siluriformes; family Ictaluridae; genus Prietella; species Prietella phreatophila. The sequence goes on from JAOUWY010000075.1 coordinate 15,144,778, forward strand.
AGGCCATCTGTCCAAAAGATGAAGTTGAAGTTGAACTGAAAGTGAACATTTCAACAGGATAATGATGCTAAACACACTAGCAAATCCACCACGGAATGGCTCAAAAAGAAGAAATGGAGGGTTATGGAATGACCTAGTCAAAGATCGGATTTGAATCTCATTAAAATGTTGTGGTGGATTTGAAATGGGCAGTACATGCAAGAAAACCCTCAAACATCTTGCAACTGAAAGAACATTGCATGTAAGAGTGGTAAAAAATTCCAGCAAGCATGGTGGACAATTATTAGCTGTCTTTACTTAGGCTTAGCTAATGTTTCCTTGGATCCTTGGTGAAAAATGAGAGTAATATAAATCAATTCAAAGTGCAAACGTGCAAATTCAGTTCAACTACCAGTTTAGTATGCAATCAGATAAAGTCTCCAGTACTCCCCCCCCCCCCCGCTTTTGAGGACTTGCAAGATAATATAAAATGTACCCCAGTGAAGTAAGCAAAAGATTTTGGCATATTTACTGAACCACTGAATATATTTTTTTCAATGTATAGCAAACAGTAATGTATACAGGAGACTTTATTTAACAGAAGTGGATTTGCAAAGTATCGGTTTAAAAAAAAACACTTATTAAATAGTAAAACCATTTTTATAGACTGTTTTACAGATTGAATTACTTAAATTATAAATCAGGAGGGCAATACATTAATTTATTAGTAAAGTACAAATAAATAATTTATTAATCAAGAATATATAGTATATTAGTCAGTTGAAATTCATATATTCATTCATAGAAGAGTAGTTTATAGCTTGTCCAAGATATTACTATCATTAACACTTTATTTGAAGGATACCTTCATAGTGCACACATTCAAAGAAATAAATACAGATTTTTAAAACAAATAAATATTTATATATATACACATACTCACTGTCCACTCTATTAGGAAGACGTACAATTATTGCCAATTATGTGGCAGCAGCACAATGCATACAGTCATGCAGATACAGCTCAAGAGCTTCAGGTAATATTCACAAATCAGAATGAAGAAAAAGTGTGATCTCTGTGACTGATTGTGGAATGGATGTTGGTACCAGATGGACACTTGAAGATCAGAAAAAAAATTACTTTGCCTTTTTCCAGTCTTCAACTGTCCAGTTTGAAGTGTTGTGCATTCTGAGATACTTTTCTGCTCACCACAGTTGTGCTTATTTGAGTTACTATAGACTTCCTGTCAGCCCAAACCAGTCTGGTCATTCTCCTCTGATTTCTCTCTCAAGAAAAAAAACAAGGTGTTTCAGTCTGCAGACCCTCCACACACAGGATGTGTTTTTTTTTCTTTCAAACAGTTGTGTTTAATGAGACTGTTGTGTGTGAAAATCCCAGGAGCAGTACCAACATCCATGCCATGATCAAAGTCACAGATATCACACTTTTTCTTCATTCTGATGTTTGATGTGAATATTACCTGAAGCTCTTGACCTGTATCTGCATGTTTTTGTTTTTTTTGTATTGCGCTGCTGCCACATGATTAGACTATTGTATGAATGTGCAGGTGTATGTATACGTGTTCCTAATAAAGTAGATGATAAGTGTAAATATATGTTTATGGCAATATGATAGTCCATGTGTTTCCAGAGCTGGATCTCTCTTGTTCATTGTGTGGATTGTCATCTGAATAAGATTTGGATATATGATTGGTCTTGTCATAGATAGTTTGGGGAAAATATTTGGGTAAATATGCTAATGCATGTGAAAAGAAATAGACTAATATTTAATGAGAATAACTGACAAATACAGAAGGCTTTCTTAGTCATAC
>JAOUWY010000075.1:15186080-15197809 GCA_025728095.1 Prietella phreatophila
GCAGGGCACAATCACATACACACTCACACACCCATTCATACACTATGGACAATTTAGACATGCCAATCAACCTACCATGCATGTATTATATAATAGTATTTATGCATTACTTTTTATAAAAGGTAACATTGACAAACAGTAAACTGAAGAAAGTCATTATCGGTGGCTCTGGGTATCTGCTCAAGTTGGCAGAATCACATAACGTGTGTCATCTGCCATCGACTAGGAAGCGGCTTATACTTCTGGTTAGTAAAAAAATATATATAAAAAATGCTAGTGTTCCATTTGAGACTATATTAAATTTCTAAAATTCACACACTAGACTGTATAGTACATGTTGTAAGTGTGGAGTACGTAATTTGGGGAACAACTTTAGTATTTATTTTCTGAAGTAAAAGTTCTGTTTCCAGAACAGAAGTAACATATGTAGTAAATGCACCTTGTGCAGTGCGCAGACCAACTAATTGATAATGAGATTCGTTTACAATGATTTTCATAATCAATTATTATTGATTTTGTTGATTAGTTTTTGCAGCTCTATTCCAGATTAGGTGTTTTGCTGGATAAATTGATGAGTAAATAATAATAATAATAATAATAATAATAATAATAATAATAATAATAACAACAAGTAAAAGTAAAATGAAACAGATGGCACCATATATGTCTACATTTTTATTTAAAGATTGCAAAACAAATCGGACACAAGGAAACGAACAACTCTCTTTGGATTTTTACTTATATTTATGTATAACAAATCATTTTAATAATAAATACCCTACCAATAAATTAAAGTATTTATCTTCGCTTATTGGTTGTAAAGTTATTAATCACCCTTGAGCAAGTTTGTTAATTTTGTTTTGCAATATTATGTTCTGTAAATTCTGTAAAGTTTTCTTCTCCATTTCTAATTTAGATGCAGTGAAAGAACTTCTCTTTGAAGTTCAGCAAGCCCTGATGATAACTCTTGTGGTTCCCAATGCTCTCTCCTCATTTGAATATCTGAAAAACAGAACAATAGGCTGCTCAAATTTTGTGGTTGTTATATATAATATATAAAACAAAGAGTGTGACAGCTGTCACTAACCTAGATGTCAATAACCTCGCGGCTGGTTGACTTGGAGTGGGGCTTGTCCCTCCAGGAACATTGTCCCAGTTTAGGGTTTAGAGGCTGCTAAAAGTTAATATAATAAAGCATCTTACCCAAGCTCAGTGTCTCTTCGCATCAGAGCAAAAAAATAGACCATATTACAAAGCAAATACTACATTCTACGAAGTTCAAGCTAAAATATTAGGTAAAAAAAATTACCTGCTCCCTGAGCTGCCACGAGGAACACCTGCAATACCAACTAAAGTAAGAGAATCCTTCCCTGTAATGTCTTGGACTAAATTTGCAGTCACGGACAGGTCTTGTGGCGGTGGCCCTCCTCCTTTATAGAAGAAAATATTTGCTAAACTGTATCAAACTAAGCATGCTATTCTTTTGATACAAAATATCCATTCATGTAAATCAATTTAGCTTCAATGTAGCTGACTCACCAGTTTTTCCCAATTTGTTTTTATGGTTCTTTATTTCTTTTCTGGAACTCACAAGTGCGTTTTCATATTTTTTCATTTCTTCTTCTACTGCACATTTGACAGCACAGTAGAAGAGAGTATAAGTAGAAGATTTCTTGAATTTATTTTTTCTGTTACCTCATGCCAGGCTTTAGTCTTGTGCGCATGAGTGACTGATGGGTTAAAGCGGCTTTGGAGGGTGTTTTTCTTTCCCGTATTCTTCTAAAAGAATGGCTTTTTTTGGTCTTCGTTCCAGTTTGGCATACATTTCTTGTTTTCCATACTATTACTATTTTGCATAATTGAAATATTGTAGTACAGTTGTAGTAAAAATAGTTTCAACTTGTTTCATGGTCCATTATGTTCTGTGTATTGCAGGGGATTTCGTATCTATAACAACCACTTACCTATTGCTATGCTTTACCAGTGACTATCACAAAATGCTTAGTATAAATACTTAGGTAAGGTGACAGTTAAGACATTTGTTGCACAATTCTTAAAGAAATCCCTTACTTCAGGGATTTTGTTTCCCTTAGGGGTAAGTCAAACCCTTAAGTCAAAGGGTTTTTATGAAACTAGGCCCTGATGTGTTCAACTCACTACTCACTCAGCAGTTCTTTTGTTCTTTCTTGAAGTTCATTTGACCCTTTCAGACCAACGTTTGTTAGTTTGTACCTCTTTCATTAATGATGCAGTGTCTCTGTGTTGCTAAGATTTATTTCATTTTTTTTTTTGCATACAACTGTTTGTACAGACACTTGTAGTACCGTCCATTGTTTGGAATTTGCTCCTAAGGAGAAGGAGCTCCTTTTGAATTTCTTGGCTCAGTTGCCTTGATTTAAGGGCAAAAAGGAACTGGCTCTAAAAGGTAGGCCCTTAAACTCAGCATCAGGGTAGTCATAAATAGTGGTGCTTGCTATGCAATGCAAGCATCACTGTTATAATTTATTAACTTCTAATTATGCCTGTGGCCGATGAGAAGCTTCTAAAAGTCATTAAATATCAATTTGTGGAATCTAGCAGACTGGTGTATGATTTTTTTATTTTATTTTTTTGCTGGAATTCAGTGGAATTCTGACAGTGAGTTAAAGCTGAAATAAATAAGTATCTAATAAACTGTTTTCAAATTACCTCTGATGTGAACAAAGTAGATGCCCTAATTGACTTGCCAAAATAAATGTAACATGAAATGTGTGGTATTGTAAAAACCTGAGATTGAATACCAAAAAGCCTAGTTTCAGCATGAGACTCTGAGCAACATGGAATCCGAATGAACGAGTATAATATAAAGTATGGAATTAATGGAATTAACTAGAATTAATCAAATGTAAAAGATCAAATGTAGTTACAAAGTCAAGATCTACAAATAACTAGAGAAAATTTTCAAAATTGGAGTCAGATTTCATTTAAGCGAGAGTTGGAACAGAATTGGAATAACAAATTTAATAATCCAAATGTGTCAACATAGCTTCGAAAAGACAGAAACACCCAGGAATACTTATGCCACATCACTGGATACAATTGAACCAGTGAGTGGACCCATACAGTACATAGAATAGAAATAAACCTACCTCATCTGAATCCAGTCTTTGTGAGTTCGGCTGTTATTTTTGTGCAAGTCACATCGTTTAATTGATTTTATAGTTTGAATTTGTGAGCTAGCAGGGTCAATGTAGGTTGGAGAAGCAAAATATCCTGCAAATGCGAGCATTTACATATAATCTGAACTGTAAATTTTATGATACAGGCAATATGATTGATCACATTTCATTCATTAGAATCACTACAAGTAGAAACACTTAGTTTTCATCACATCAATATTGTAAATAAAGAAAAAGCTAAAAAAAAATATTAGAATAGTGGTGTACATGCTGTGGCTCCAACAGTCTTTATGTACAGTAATTACACACATTCTTCCCTCCTACTCTGCCCTCAAAGTTTTTATTCTGCTAAAATACCTGAAATAAAGATACGAAAACACTGTTCAACCTAATTACATATAGCCTTTGAATGGAGATGCACTGTTTGCAAAGCAACAGCAAAAACAAGTTACTCTGTTTAGGGCGTGAGTTACAGTCAGTCAAAACACATCTCCAAAAGGGTACACTCATTTACAGGTGGTTTAAGAATGGTTCCAGGGGTTCCAGTGTGTTACTGACATGTTTGTAACCTGTGAGGCGAGAAATGACACTGCTGTTTAGAGAGGGATATTATATGTATGTTGTGGAAGCCCCGTTAGCTTAGGTCTGTAAGAAGGAAGAGATCTGTTAACTATGTGTTAATTCTTATACAAAGTACTAGAGTTGGGGTACTCAATCCCGGACTTAAGTCCAATTATGAATGATCTCTGACTCGTCACGCACTTAGGTAAATTTGTACTTGAACTTGACACGGACTCGGACATTTTGGACTCTGCAAATTTTTCAGAGTACAGTCTAGTCCGTGTCAAATAAGAAGAAAAGGAAGATAAAATAAATAACATAAAATTAAGATTACAAGCAGGGGTGTAGCTTGTGAAGAGACAAGGTAGGCAACTGTTTGGTGCCCCAGGCCGTTAGGGGGCCCCAGAGGGCACAGTAACTTTACTCCACTTAAATCTCTCAAAATGTGGCAACTGCAGTGATGATGGATGAGTTGCAATGACATCACAGTCGGAAACCTCCTGAAAGAGGCCCAATGACGTTCCCATCAACTTTTCGGTTGTAATATTTTCAGAGAACAACATCAACGATGGAAAATGGAGGACTTTTCTGACAGGTAGTGAAAAAAGAAAGAGGAAAAAAGAGAATGAAAGAAAAGAGAAAGCAAGACGGTGGTAAGTGCAAAAGGAAGATTGTTTAAGTATAACAGTAAATAACCGAATGCTGTTATTTAGATATGGAGGACATAGTGGAAGCATTTGCACCAGCAAAGGCCCGTAAGCAGCATTTGTAGAATCAGTGATTAAAGGGTGTTGATGAGCACTGGCCTTATATTGTGGGTTTAGTTCCCCCAAGAACTATTTTTTAAATCATTCTATATGTACTCAGCAAAAAAAGAAATGCCCTCTCACGTTCAACTGCTTTTATTTCCATCAGATTTCTTAAGGTGTAAATATTTGTATGAACATTCAACAACTGAGACATAAACTGAACAAGTTTCACAGACATTTGACAAACAGAAATGGAATAATGAGTCCCTGAACAAAAGGTGGGTCAATATCAAAAGTAACAGTCAGTATCTGGTGTGGCCACCAGCTGCTTTAAGTACTACATTGCATCTCATCCTCATGGACTGCACCAGATTTGTCAGTTTAAACCCTTTCCAATAAAGATCTGTAAAGCTTATTTGTATTTTACAAAATTATTTAAAAGGGGACACTTCTATTTTTGCTGAGAATCTCTCTCTCTCTCTCATATATATATAACTGAAACGCAGGCACAGAAAACGTCTGTTCATGCAGGGAGACATTTAATTAATTTCTTGTTATCAGTACCGAATTATTAGGCTTGAACGGTCAAATAAACACACACCTCATGTCACAATGCAGGTCTGGTGAAGTATTCATGCGAACACATTTGGTTTTGTCTTAAGTGATTGTAAACAGGTGGAAAAAAAATCGGAGGTGTGTCAATACAGTATATTGGATCTGTGCATTACATCTTAAAGTGACAGCAGTCTAATAAACCTGCTGCTGTCTGTGTCATTAATGTTAATCAAACAACAGAAGACAAAGAGAAAATCACTCACTCATTTGACTGAATAACTTCAGTAAATGTAATAAGAATCACTGTACATGTCATACAGTGAAGTCTATTGTTACATTTAATTGCTTTATTCAATTTCTGTAGTATTTCTTACTTGAATACTACTGATAGACCTACCTGAGAAAACGTATCATTATAGTGAAATAAGATTGTCATTTCACCCACCACTAAATGTGAAAGGCATTTCTTAATGTAGTAAATATCATAATCTCTGCTAATAAGGATGGTTTTTTTTTTCTAATTTTAGGAATTAAAATGAAAAAAAGTTACAAGCACAGAGCTGTGTTCAGAAATGAGTTTGTTGTTCATAGACAGATTAAAAGCAGTAATAAAGCATGACGCTTGTTGCTGTGACCTGCTGCTAAATGTAGCTCTACTCTGTACTCTCTCTCTCAGACTATATAACTGTGGGAGATGCATCAAATCACTGAAATGTCAACTCGAACTGGAGGACACAATATAGTGTGATACAATAACAAAACAGATTCATTGGTATTTTCATACACTTGTAATATAAAAGTTCTACATATACATATATATCCCTTTTTTTTCTTTAAAATAATTTTTTGATAGGAAACTAGTTGAGGTGCTGATGACTTGAAATAAAAATATTTAATGGCAGTAGCAAGATGTAATAGTGGCATTTTTTGTTACATTTATGTTGCCATTGGTTTGTGAAAGGTAAAATAATTTATCAGCTCAATGTTGAGTTTACAACTGCAATTTCAAATCTTTTTTCAATTTAATTACTTTCTGGAATCAGACTTGACCATTAAGGACTCGGACTCGATTGGTTAAGGTCTTGACATGAACTCGACAAAGATGGACTGAGACCAAACACAGAACAAATAAACATAATATTGTCTCAGAACACCTGAAATTTAAATGAAAATTATAAACTCACAAAAAATAGTTTATAGCTGAATCTTAATTTTAAACTATCTAATACATTAGGTAACTAATTAGTCATTGTCAACAGTTTCGAATCGGCACAGAAGCAGGAGCGGGCAGCAGGTGTCACACGTGGAACCGAGTAGTTTCACTCAACGTGGCCGTTAAACAGGCAGGGGTCGAGCGACCGGAGGAACAGGACAAACTGGAGTTGGCAGGGACGTAGTCGATAAATCGGAAGCTAAGGTCAAGGAAAACTAGACGATCAACTCAAACTGGAATGGTAACGCTTGGTAACGCAGACAACCGAGCTAACTGAGCGTATACTTCGCAGTGATACTCTGTGAATCACAAACCTAAGTAGCAGCGGTGAAGGTGTGTGTGTGTGTGTGTATGTGATTAGTGACAGGTGTCTCCGATCAGAACTCCGGGGATGGTGAGCGCATGCGTGCATGAGAGGTGAGTGTTGCATCTTGGGATTTGGAGTTCTATTATCCATGACAGTCATGGATTATATATATATATATATATACACACATACACATACACACACACACACACACACACACACATACACACATATATATATATATATTATATATACACACACACACACATACACACACATACACACACACACACACAGTGTAGAATAGAATTGCAGGATGATTACAGGCAATAAAACATCAGTGGCCTAATGTTGTAATGCAGAGGTCAGTAGGGTAATTGTGGGGAAATGCTGGCCCTGAGCCTGTTAGTTCTATATGCCAAGGAAAACTGTTTTTTAGATAGATTTGGTATATAGTTGGTCTGTTAATATCAAAAGAGTTATGTGTTAAAAGCAGTATACATGAGAATTAAAGAAACTGTACTTGACATTCAACAAATAGTACCTGAATTAAATGAACTGTTGTGCATTCATTGCAACATGTAGCTGTATCCCCAGTGTTCTGAATAACTTTCAGTTCAATAAAAAAAGAGAAGCTTTGTGATAAATATCAACAAATCAATACGGCGTTCATTTGACAAATGCCCTGAGGCTTGTTGATGCAAAATGCATGAAAATCTTAGACCCTAAATAGTCTCAGCCTGCATTATTAATGACACCATGCCACCATGCCATATTAGCATTACACTGTGCCAGAATGTGGCTCTACAGGAGCCTGTATAAAACATTTGACACTGAATCACAAGGTTTCCCATCACACAGCCTATCGTTTACTAAAGTCACAGTGAAAATGTCAGTGTGCATATCTCCTCAATTTTCCCCCATTTTTTATTTTTTTATTTTATTTAAATGGGAATGAATTGCTCAGCTGGTAAAGTCGGTGTTGCTGTCCCATTAGCTTGATGGAGCAGACTTGCTCTCAATAGCAGGAGAATGAGAGATTGAACCCCCACCAGGCTTTTACTGTTCTTTCCTACATTTTCCGCCTGTACAGACAAACGCAAGGCATTTTACCTGACAAGAATGAGGGGAGTCAGCTGAGCTGAAAAAGCCTCTGTTCTACACAGTCAGCATTTCCCCTAAGTTCTTGAGGTCTTCGCTGATGTAAGTGCAGATCATTCATTCAGGCTCAACCTGAACTCACAAACCAGCAGGATCCCTTTGAATCTGCCTCTGTTTCATGCTCTTTTTGTAGTTATAAAAACTGAAGTTTCATTAATGCAGATCTTACGGTTTTCTGTAAGTAACAAGAATAGATCTCTTGATAAGACTCCTGCACATTGTAACTAATTTGAACACAATCTGATGCTATTACCTGAATGGAAACTCTTGTGAATTTATATTTGTTTACTAGCTTTCAGACCTGAAATTGCATGCAATTAATGCCACCGTTTCCATCAAAACTGTTTCGGTATTCTTTGTGAGGAGCATATGCAAACTCGAGCACATGTTCATGCCCTTTAAATGCAAAGATGGGTGTCCTCCTCATCCATCTGGGCTTCACAGAGAGAGAATCCTACTGAATCATCAGCTCCATTGGAAGGACCAGGGTGAGGATGATCTATCAAAATCAGCAGGATGTGAAGCCAGAGACAGAAAAGTCAGATGAGTATGCTAATGAATGACACAGGCAAATATGTTCAGTATTCACAGAGCTTAACAACAGTTTACACAACAGTGGATTTTAACCCTATAAAGGAATCAAATTATTTGCATCAAACTTAATATAAGATTAGTCAAGGCCATATTCAGTTATGCTACTATGTAATACTGTATTGTAGTTCCAAATATTATAGTAGTACTGTAAAGGTTGTGTGACTAGACTTGCTTAACCAGACAAAGACAGTGGAGTGGAGGAAATTGTGAATCTGACTATCCAGGATTAGGGTTTTGAAATAGTATAAAGTGATACCTTAAAAAATAAAATAAAAAAGTAATCAATTATTGGAGTTCTTCCTGTTGTAAAATATAAATTGCTTGCCCTTGATGGCTTATCTTCCATCTTAAGAATGCAAATAATTTAAATAATTTATGCCCAGGCTGAATGGACAGATGATGTACAGGGTAGACATGTGGAGACTAGAATAATAGGTTCTTTTTAGTTATATAACTTAGCTATGTACTGGAACTGTAGATGGCACGTTTGCCTGCTATTGCTTACTACAGCACAATACATGTTTGGTGTAATATACAGATGTATCATAATAAAATAGGCTATGAATTACTTTTCATTCAATTATTTCTAATACAACCCATTTAACTATCTTATACAAACATGCAAATCCATTTAACATGTAACTATTTGATGTGATAACTTAGACAACTACATGCAAACCAGTTAACATAAAAAGAAATACTAATACATGTTGCATGTCTTAAGACACAAATATATGTTTAAACTTTAACCAAGTTTCAATCTATTCCACCTTTGTGAAACAGTCAACGTGCGTTTATAACTATTCATCTTGCTATATTTTTTTAGGAAATGGTGTGGTGATCCAATTAGTAGTGTTGCTGCCTTGCAACTCCAGGGTCCCTGTTCTGAGCTCAGGTTAATGTCGGTGATGAGTTTAGTCTGTTCTCCCCATTTGAACCCACTGAATGGGTTTCCTTTAGGTTATACATTACATACCCAACTACCAAAATATGCCAACGGGTGATTTTGGCCATGATAAATTGGCTCTAGATGCCAGTTTTGTCTCCATTTAAAGCACCCTGAACTGCATCTAGCTTCTGTTTCTATCTCCACTGTACTGTAAATTGCAATTGAGACTACCATTTCTACTTAAAGTGTAATATTTGTATATTGGGTGCAATAGTTGTATCTTAGGATAGTAATTGTGCTGTGTTGTCTGTGATGGATGTGTTGAATGTGTGTTGTGACCAAGCACCAAGAAAAATCCTAATACATATACAGTCATGTAAAAAAAATAAGTACACACCATTAAAATTGTTGGCTTTTTTATTTTATTTTATTTTTTACATATTTGGAAAAGCGAACGTTTGATCCTCTTTGAAACAGTGTCTACTGTATTAATAAAGTTGATATACTTGAACAAAACCACAAGGAAAATTTGCCTTTTCAATCATTTATTCAAGAGAAAAATGAATAGATGTAATATTCCTCTGTGGAAAAAGTATGTGCATCCTTGGCCTCAGAAGCTAGTATTGCCCCCTTTAGCAAAAATAACTTCTTTTTTTTCCCTGCATTTTTCATAATTGTCCACCAGGCTTGATGGGATTTTTTTTTTTTTACCCCTCCTCCATGCAATATTCTTTCAGTTGCAAGATGTTTGAGGGTTTTCTTGCATGTACTACCAGTTTCAAATCCCCCCACAATATTTCAATATGATTCAAATCCAGGCTTTGACAAGGCCATTTCATAACCCTCTATTTGTTCTTTTTGAGGTCCTTGTGGAATTGATAGTTTGCTTACAATCATTATTCTGTTGAAAGATCCACTTTCAGTTCAACTTTAACATTCGGACAGATGGCCTCACAATATCTTCAAGAACTCTTTGATACGATGCAGAATTCATAGTTGAATCAATGAATGCAAGCTGTCCAGTCCCTGAGGCAGCAAAGCAACTCGAAACCATAACATTTCCACCACTGTGCTTCACAGTTGGTATGAGGTGCTTCTCCTGAAAAGCTGTCTTTGGTCTGCGCCAAACATGTCTGCTGTTACTATGGTCACTGTATATCTTTGACTCATCTGTCTAGAGCACATTATTCCAAAAAGTCTGTGATTAAATTTTTGGGTTCTTGGAGACATAGTTTTGCATCAGATAGTTTGTTTTAGGGCTGAATTTGCTGGGACAGTTAGTCCTGGACTAATTAACAGTCTTTGAAATCTATGCCACTTTGGAGCTCTTTTTAAATCCCTTGACAGACTAATAGGCATACACAACCTTTTTCTGAAGGCCTTACAGAGCTCTTTAGACCTTGGCATTATGACACCACACACCTCATAGCAAAGGGAACACCAGACACTAAATATGAGAGGAGTGTAAATAAGACAGGTCCCACCTGTACTCCCTAAGCAGGTTTTTATCACTGGCACTTAAACACCTGATTTTAATTTTATGGATTTGAAAGTCTGATAAATGTGGGGGTGTACATTTGATAGAGTATATCAACTTTATTAATGGGCACTGTTTCAAAGAGGTTCAAATGTTTGCTTGTCCAAATGTGTGAAAAAAAAAAACTAACAGAAAACAACAAAAAAAGTTTGATGTTTTATACTTATTTATTCACATAACTGCAAATATATATGGTGGATAAAATATTCTGAATGAGTGTGTATGGTGCCCTGCCTCATGCTCCCATAATAGGTTCCATATACACTGCAACTCTGACCATGAAAACATGGTTAGGTAAAGTGAATGAGAGTATTCTTTCTCTTGTGTGGATAGATGGATGCATGGAAGGATAGATGGATGGATATAAATAAAAAACAAGAAAAAGAATACTACCCTCACATTTGTGTAAATATTTGCTATCTTTTTATGTGACAACACTGAAGAAATGACACTTTGCTACAATGTAAAGTAGTGAGTGTACAGCTTGTGTAACAGTGTAAATTTGCTGTCCCCTAAAAATAACTCAACACATAGCCATTAATGTCTAAACTGCAATGAGGATGGATGGATAGTCTATTTCTTTTTCACCCATGAAGCAAAAAACCTCCTAGACGTCTGTTCACATCATACACTATATTCTACTGTATATGCTTTATTTTAACTTTATTTAAACACATGATCTGCACCAACCATTATTATGCCTTTAGCTATGAGTTTCACTTCCTCTTGCCACATTTTAAGTGATCTGTATTGTAATTGTAGCTGACTCAGTGTTCCACAGCCCCACCCACCCCCATGTTCATCAGTATTACTGTGACCTGGTTACGTAGGACACAAGCGCAGGTGTAGATGACTGGAAAGCAGGTCAAGTTCGTAGTGCACAGCGGGAGGCGGGGCGAGAGGAAGACGAGACTGCCAGCTAAGGATCTGAACAAAGCAGGGGTATAATCCAGAAACGTAGTAACCAGAAGGTCCGATAACGCAGTAATCCAGAAACGTAATCGT
>JAOUWY010000075.1:15235112-15247183 GCA_025728095.1 Prietella phreatophila
ATACTATATATGAGAAAAATAATAGAAGAATAATATTAGCATTGTAATGGGATAACTTATCAAACATTTCAATTGTCAGGGCAGAAATATCTAGTAATGCTGAAACAAATTTTTCTTGTGACATGTTATTTCTTCTCCCATAATTCATTTAAACATACAGTTGAAGTCAGAAGATTACATACACCTTATACCAATTACATTTAAATTCTGTTTTTCACAATTCCTGACATTTAATCATAGAAAACATTCCCTGTCTTAGGTCAGTTAGGATCATTACTTTATTTTAAGAATGTGAAGTGTCAGAATAATAGTAGAGAGAATGATTTATTTCTTTCATCATATTCCCAGGGGTCTGACATTTACATACAACTTGTTAGTATTTTGGAGCATTGCCTTTAAATTGTTAACTTGGGTCAAACGTTTTTGGTAGCCTTCCACAAGCATCTGACAGTAAGTTGCTGGAAGTTCAGCCCATTCTTCCAGACAGAATTTGTGTAACTGAGTCAGGTTTGTAGGCCTCCTTGCTTGCAGATGCTTCTTCAGTTTTGTCCATAAATTTTCAATCGGGTCAGGGCTTTGTGATGGGTCCTTAAACCATTTTGCCACAACTTTGGAGGTATGCTTGAGATCATTGTCCATTTGGATGACCCATTTGTGACCAAGCTTTAACTGCCTTGTTGATGTCTTGAGATGTTGCTTCAGTATATGCACACAATTTTCCTTCCTTATGATGCCATCTATCTACTAGTTTCCCTCCAAACATTACTAGGGTCAAAATGGCCAAACAGATCATTATTTGTTTCATCGGACCAGAGGACATTTCTCAAAAAATTAAGTTATTTGTCCTCATGTGCACTTGACAACTGCAGTTTTGGAGCAGTGGCTTCTTTCTTGCTGAGGGTTATGTCAACATAGGACACATTTTATTGTGTATATAGATACTTGTCTAGCTTTTTCCTCCAGCATCTTCAAAAGGTCCTTTGTTGTTGTTCTGGGATTGATTTGCACTTTTTACACCATACGTTTATCTCTAAGAGATATCTCTTCTCCCTGAGATGGCTGCATGATCCCATGGAATTTATATCTGCGTACTATTGTTTGTATAGATGAACGTGGTACCTTCAGGAATTTGGAAATTACTTGCAAGGATAAACAAGACTTGTGGAGGTCCACAAATTTTAATTTTGTTAGGTCTTGTCTGATTTCTTTTGATTTCCCATGATGTCAAGCAAAGAGGAACTGAGTTTGAAGGAAGCCCTTAAAATACATTCACAGTTACACATCGAATTGACTTCAATCTATCAAAAGCTAATTGGTTAATTACATAAAGGCTTGACACTTATTTGTAGAACTGCTTTAGTTCAGCCACATTGGAGGGTTTTCAAGTATGAACTGCCAGTTTAAGGTCCAAAGTGAGAACTTTGACTAGGCCGCCCCCACCATGCTTGACCATAGGTATGATGTTCTTTTTGTGGAGTTCTGTGTTTGGTTTATGCCAAATGTAACCGGACCCCTGTGTTCCAAACAATTCCACTTTTGACTCATCAATCCAAAGAACATTCTCCCAATAGGGTTGAGACTCAAGGTGTGTTTTGGCAAAATTCAGATGAGCCATAATGTTTTTCTGGGTCAGCAGTGGTTTTCATCTCACCACACGTCCATGGATGCCATTTTTGCCCAGTGTCTTTCAGATAGTGGAGTCATGAACAGAGACCTTTATTGATGCAAGAGAGTCCTGTAGTTCCAGCATCAACCTGGAGACCCACTGAAATCACCAATCTGTTGCATTCTTCTTTTGTGATGCTTTTCCAGGCTTGCACCACAGCTTGTTTGTTGTTTGTCTTGGAGGTGTTTCTCCCTTCAAGCTCAGCTGGGTTCCTCAAAATTACACTGAATGTATTTCTCTGTAAATTGGCAGACAGAATGTTTCTGTTGAATTCTGAATTCATTCTGCTGCTACCATCATGAAGTACATCATTAATAAAGATTAGTGAGCCCATTCAACAAGCAACTATGCAAGCCCAAGCCATGATAATACCTCCATTAAGTTTTACTGATGAGCTCATATGGCATGGATTATGAAGAGATCCTTTCTTTCTTCACACTTTGGCCTTTCCATCAATATTATATCCATCACTGGTAGAGGTTCTAAGTTGTTTAACACAGCTACATGCAAATATCAGGAAACTGAATAGAAATTCTTATCGATCATCTCATATTCATCTTTCACAGTTCACCACTTGTTCTATATGTGCACACCAGCATTGCATTGGGAACATTGTGCTTTCAAAGATGTGTACAAGCTTAACAGAGTTGAATCTCAAAGTCATGTTCAAGAACAGTCTGTGGTTTCTGGTTAGCTAGGGATCCTGGGAAAAGTTGAAAAACAGTGGAGAAAAGCAAAAAGGGTTTAATCCATGTTTTGCTGAAGACATCACAGTCTAGGTTTTGCTAGCAGTGCAAGTTTCTTGGTCAGAGTAAAGCTCTAGAGTTAATGAGTCAGTGGGGAAAGGCACAGCTGGCCACAATGCAACACCCTGACTAGCAAAGATCTATCAAAGCCAATTAAACATATTCAGAGAACAAACAGCAAGCATCCTTGATAATGAAGTGTGCTTTATGATCAAGAAGTATTGAGAGTGCACAACAGGCTTTTCCTTCAGCTGCATCAAATAATCATATGTTAAAAAGCTCAAATCAAACTAGTGCAGGTCCAAATAAAATACAAATCACTTGCACGTGATGACATAACTGTAATAAGAAAACATTACTGAAGTCTTAGAACAGAAATGAAAAGAGATGACTATAGTCTACAGCATATGTAACCGAATGTTATCTGAGTACCATATGATTTAATTTGTTTTGTTTATTTTATTTTTGCATTTGAATACATCACAAAATGATGGAATACTGTATAATAATCTTTCAACTTGTCACATTTGTGGGTATAGATGGATGCAAACACAGAAATGAATTGGAGCATTTAATAAAGTACAAAATAAAACAAGACTTCTTAGACACGTGGCAAGGTTCAAAGATAAAGAAACATGACACAAGCATAGCATGATACTAAACACAAGACAACCAGCGCAGTGCAGAATGTGACTATATACGTATACACCCATGCTAACGAGCCAAATGTGAATCAGGTAAAACAAGACACTTGACTAGGTGCAGTGGCTGATTGGAATCGTAGTCTCTAGTCCTTCTCTGCTATTTATATGACAAACCTACTGCCTCTTTGAAAAACAATTCTGTTGAAACCTCAACTAGCTGCAAGACAAATTTGAAAGAATATTCTAGTATCTTAATAAATTCAAGGCTTTTTTAAAACCAGCATCATTCACAACCCATAAACATAACTCCTGAAAAATCAGAATCACATTGATCCACCAGCACACATGATCCACCAGCGTGACATACAGCTCAGAGGGGTAATCAATTTGGCTGAAAAGAAAAAGATCTTACCATCTTGCTGTTTGAAGCGATGAGCAATCATGACATGTGTAGCTTTTTCTATGGCTGGATCCAGAACCTCAACAGGCTGTTTGCCATACTTGTGAACCCTAAATACTTCATGCTTCAAGTCAGTTCCATAAATAAGGTCCTCAAAAATGTCAATTCTGTATGGTTGTGACATCCCTGTATAGGAGATTACACAGAATAGTAATGTAATACTAATAATGTATTATTCATTTCAATAATTTACTTGAATGTCAATTCTTAATTATAATTTTTTTAATGTTGTTCTTACATAATTCAATTGAAAAATTATGCAATTTATTTATGAAGATTTTTATTTATTAAAATGGATTTTGGAAAATGTATATGTGCAAAAATATTAACAGCACCATCTATAGCAAATAGTGAAGGCAGTGGTTCTTTTAAATAAAGGATATGTAAAGAAGGGATTAAAAAAAATATTTGCTAGAGATGGAACTGATACTCTTTTTGCACAACTTAGTGAACCCTTCTTTCTCAACCTATTATATAAGGACCATGTCTTTCCTAGCATGAAATGCCACTTGGGATATTCTTCTCAAATCTGATTATCTTCCCTGTTTACAGAGCGACATCAAGTCAACATGGCTACACACAGCATCAGAAATAACAAAGTAAAACTTATTGCCATGTATTAGTTTCAGATTAATAAACATGCACACATTTTTGTTTGTTAAATCACTGACTATACAATTAGCTGTTTGAGAAATAAAATATACATCACTCATCCGAGTTAGCAGCCTAGCTTGTTGCTAACAAATTAAGAACATGGGGGAATCAATTTTCCAACTTTGCCGAAGTCGAAAATTCTTACTTACAAATAGTTTTTTAGGATGTAATGCAGCATTATATTTTGCATGAACTTGTCCATCTGACTTTTAAACTTTTAACTTTTTTAGTGAAATGCTGTCTATTTTGCTGTTTTTTTGTGCGCAGTGTTTGCAGGTAGTGCAGGCTGTAGGAAACGTCAGGGTAACCCTGTTCCCTGAGAAGGGAAGAAGACGTTGCATTTAGCATAACAGTATGGGAGCACCTTTGGGAGCGTGACCGGTATCTGAAGCTTGTGTAAAATCATGCCTCTACTTATAGGCTTGCCATAATCAGGTGACGTGGCAATTAAGCGTGTCGCATGATATATGGCACTTGTGAACTATGCTGCCAACCTCTGTTATTTGAAGCGAAGCAAAGACGCAATTCACAGGCCTGCCTTGGTATGACAAAGCTATGCAAAGTCTCGTTCCCTTTGAGGAGGTGACTGCCCTAGTGGAATGAGCTCTTATGCCCAGAGGCGTGGTGAGACCGTGTGCCTCGTAAGCCATAGAGATTGCTTCCACTATCCAATTCGAGATGCGCTGCTTTGACACAGCATCACCTTTACCGACAAAGCAGGTCGGCAGCTGCACCGACTTACGCCACTGGCTGCAGCGGTGGACATAAGTACATAGAGCCCTTACTGGACACAGCAGGTGCATCCTCTCTTGTTCCGATGTGAGGAACGGAGGAGGGCAGAAAGCCTGCAACACCACAGGGTGGGCAGCCGATGTAGGCACTTTAGGAATATATTCCGGCCTAGGATACAAGAAGGCCTTGGCTAATCCAGGGACAAAGTCAAGGCAGGAAGGGGCAACAGAGAGAGCTTGTAGATCTCCTATTCGCTTGAGAGATGTCAGGGCCAGTAGAAGAGCTACCTCTAGAGTCAGAAGCTTCTCAGAGGCTGACTCTAAGGGCTCAAATGTGGCCCCTGACAGACCTTCCAAGACCACAGAAAGGTCCCAGGAAGGTATGCGTGGCTTGCAGATGGACCTCAGCCATCTGACACCACGCATGAACCTTGAAGTTAGACGATGTTGCCCCACAGAGACTACATCCACATGTGTTCCATGGCGTCCAACCCCAATGGTGCGGGAGGAGTGAGGGTGAACCACAGCAGGCAGTGTGTTGTCTCCTTGGAGGCAAAACACATCCACTTCCACTTGTCTGAACCTCCGCCATATTGACTCCACCACTTGTGGATGGCCCCTGCCTCGACAGGATGTCTGCCCCTACATTCCAGCTGCCCGGAATGCACATTGCACTCACTGACAAGAACTTTCCCTTTGCCCAGAGAAGGATTAGATGTGGTGAGCCCCTACTCTGAACCGGGGGTGTCGAGCTCTGAGAGTGGCGGGCCGCCACACTCGCCTTCTGCACCTCCCTCACACTAGTGCTCAAACTCAACAGGGAAGGAACTGGCTGACTGCTGTTTGCTGTTTTGCCTTGTGAAAACTGTCGGCCATGGCATTAACCGCACCGCCAAACAGGCCGGAAGGTTTAACAGGGGCGTTCAGCAAGGAGACCTTCTCTTTGTCCCCCATCCCTGAGAGGTTAAGCCATAGGTGCCTCTCTGCCACAACCAGGCTACATATTGAACGGCCGATATGACGGGCCGTTTGCTTCATCACCCGGAAAGATAAATCTGTGGCGCGGCGCGGCTCAGCCACTGCCTCGGGCCCAATTCCCTCCCCAGTATCGAGCTCCCTCAGCGGGTCTGCTTGGCAGGCCTGCAACACTGCCATTGTATGCACTGACCCACAAGCAAGACCCGCTGCCGCATAGGCTTTATCCTAAAATGCAGAGGTGCCCTTACATGGCTTAGAAGGTAAAATTGACCTAACTAAATTACCTGGCGTTGATGGAGACAGGTGGCTCGTAAGCGCGTCCTCCACCTTTAGCATCGCTGCAAAGCCATGCTGCTCACTCCCTATGACAGCTGAGTAATCAGACGTTATAAACATGGCTATTGTATGGTGTTCTCCAGAAGCATGATCTTATCATGCACTTTATAAGGGAGTTTTATATTTATTTTCACTGGAGAGGAAGTGTTCATCAAGCCATTTGTAAGTCGCTTTGGATAAAAGTGTCTGCTAAGTGAATAAATGTAAATGTACAAGCCACTTCATCTTCCCTGGGCCAGTCTATATTCAACTTTTAAACTGCCCTATTGTTCACCTCAAGCAGCTCTTTATACGCTTTAGAGCTGCTGTCGGTTTTTGGTGCAATGGCACCCTCTACCGACTCCTCGGGGACGTTTTGGCTTTCCATAGGGGAAGGATGAGTCGCGACGTGAGCTCCAAAGTCAGCCGAACCCAGAAGACAGAGCAAGAGATAGAGCAGTGCTCGTCTCCGGCTCCTCTTCCAAATCCATACGAGAATCCCACGACCTTAGTCAGCTGGCTGCCTCGGCAGTGGCCGGCCCAGATCCGTGAGGCTCTGAAACCCAACTCCCATCAGACAAGAAGAGAGCGAGCCGAGAGTGGAGCTGCCTAATCATGAAATGTTCACAATGCTGACAGTCAGGCCCCTCGAGGGCTGCCTTAGCATGCTCCACGCCCAAACACTTCACACAGAAAGTATGTCTGTCTACTCCCGTGATGAAACGAGAGCAAGGCATAACACACTTCCTGAATTCTTTCTCGCTCATTATTTCCCTCTCTTTTCTTTCCTTTTTTTCTAAAAAAGGGATAGAAAACTTTTGAGATTTTGAGAAAATATAGCGTACAAATGAAGCGTTTTTTGTCACAGAAACAACAGACATGCAGTCTCGCTGAAGATAATAAGGCTGGCGGCATGGTTCACAGGTGCCATATATATATATCATGCAACACGCTTAATTGCCACATCACCTGATCATGGCAGGCCTATAAGTAGAGGCATAATTTTACACAAGCTTCGGATACCGGTCACGCGCACAAGGGTGCTCCCATACTGTTATACTAAATGCAACGTCGAAGTTCCCTTTGAAAGGGAACTCGTTTATTAGGTTAAGCAGCCTGTGGTTTTCCTTTGTATGGGTTTATATGAATAAGAATAAATACATTTTAACATATATGATATATATGAACATGTACAATCTTGTATGAAATTGTAGAAACATGTACAATTTGATACCTGAAAATCACCCCACACTATCCTGAACCATGCATAGTTAAATGTTACTATTTAGTGTTAAAGTGATCTAAATTGTGCGTGCTGTCTGTGCATGCTACTGTATATCCTAATTCCCATCATGGAGTGTGAAGCAAAGTAAGATCATGAGACATTGTTAAACTTACCCTGTTTTCCACTGATGACCACCCGTGGATCTGAGCCATCCAAACACACACTCCCAATGACTGAGAGCTCTGCATCAGCCCAGTACAAATGCTGGCTGAAGTAATCAAGTGCTAATCCTAAGAGAGGATTAGGAACATATTTAGTTTCCTTATAAACCAATCAACAGGTTTCACAATACATCATGGATGTACACTAAAAACAGAAGAGAAGGCCAAAGGAGACCAAATTCAAGTGTAACATTATTGTCTCCAGAAGGAATTTCCTACAGGTTTAAGAAAAGCCATGTGTTTGTGAACACTTTTCTCCACTTCATTTTTAGCTTTTAAATTTAATAAAAAGCTCAAAAATAGCCATTTCCACTTGAAGCACAATAAAAGACATGCTGTAATACAAATATATTGAGAATTTGACATTAGTCCTCTCTAAAGCAAGACATAAAATGTCTGTAGTATGCAAGAAGTAGATCATTTATGGCATCAATGTACATTATAAATATACAGTATATAAATGAATATATCCTGAGTTGCATAGATCTAAAAGACAAATATTATAAAGCAATAATTTACAGAGTTGCAAAAAGAGTAATGGAAGCCAAGCATTCAGTAGTTTCGTAAAAGATATTTATAAACTCACTTTTGGACGACACTTGCTACTAATGGTATAACAGGGTTTTTTTTTTCCTTCGGAGAATAGATTTTTTTTTTCCTTAAATAATAGTAAAGTAATACTTAAAGGATGTACTAAATCTAAACATAAATTCTGCCCTATCCTGTAATCTATAAGAAACCATTTCCAGCTTCCATTTTTCAGTCACTATTGTATATACAATACATTTTGTTGGGGCCAGTGGAAAACAGTGGACAATAGAGAGACTAACAAGGATAATAAAGAAGTAAAGTACATTTACTGTAGTGTCCAAAAGTAAAGAATAATACCTGTAGGCCTTCTGAGTTTTTTATCCAGCAGCACTCTGCGCATAGAACCATCCATTGCTGACTCCTCAATATGTGAGTGGTCACCAATAACTGACCAATACATCATCCTGTAACAGACATGGATATTTCTGTGATGGCGGTGAGATATTATATACTGTATAATAATTTGCCCAGGCCCACCATGGAAACAGCAGACCTTCCCTTTTCAGGCTATGCATCATTTCACATATGATGTTTTATTTTATTTTAATGGAAATCGTTATTTCAGGTCATTAATATGAATAGGCTATTTGAGGCTTTTCTTGTCAAAAATCTGAGAGGCTCTCATCGTAGCACTAGACTGGCACATTGTCTTATAATGAGTAGAGTTTATTATATTGTTAAACCATAGCACTGTTTTACTGTAACTGTTTTTGCAGCACTGTTTTTAATAGCACCTCTGCATAATGTCATGAAGAACAGCGTGGTAAAATGTTATTGATTTTTGATTGTGCTTTTGAGAAAGGGTATTCAGATTCCACATTTGGAAGCAATAATTCGTATCATATTCCCGTGAACAAGTCCCTCCACACCTAAAAAACCATGCTGACCCCTCACTGAACAACAATGGAAGAAATATGGGGCAAACTAAATTTCCCCACCGTGTCATTAAGGATCCATTGCTTTTAATAACTACACAGCTACATTAAATCCAAAACCATATACAGTATATCATCAGTAATTTGCCTCAGTTTATACTTTTCCCTTTCATGCTTAATATGTATAACCATTAATGTTTTTCATTAAAAAAAAAAAAAAGCAAGATTAGCAAAAATAACTAAAAATTTTACCCTTTGACTGGATTGATGGCAATGGCGTAAGGCTCTCCAGCAATATCAGTTATCAGACGAGTGCAGTTGGGTCCCTTGAGCTGGCCCACATTAATGGAGTATCTCAGCTTGGTCCAGTGGGCTGTGTAATAGCTGAACCAGTGCATTCTCGAATGGTCCGTCCAGTATATATTTCCAGTTACCCAATCAGCTGCCACATCTCTGGGCCGCCGAAAGTCTGGGCACTGCAAATGGTAGGAAGGTAAAAAAAAAAAAAAAAAAAAAAAGCTTTCAAGCAACGTCCTAAATAAATAAATAAATAAATAAATAAATAAATAAAAGATCATGAATTCAGCAACCACAGTCATCATTTAAGAGAGTGGATCAAAAAAATCTCAAAGTCTGATCTTTCACAAATATAAAGTAGAACTATATGTAGGACTAATGCGACATAATTTGAACAGGAAACACAAAGGATATAAGAAAGAACTTAGAAATATAAAGAATATTCCCGGGGACCCTTGTGATAACATGCTTTCCATAGATAGCAATACTTACTATTATTCCATCATTTGTTTTAGTTTGACTCCTGTCTATGATTTCTTTGTAAAAAAGCCCACCCGGATTAAACTGGGTAGCCCAGATAAACTTTTGTTGGTGTAACAGAGCATCCATCCCAATGATGCGGGCATTTTCCTCGATGCGAGCGAGCACTTTATGTCCATGGCTCTGGTTAAATGGATACACAAAACTTCGGATTTCAGTGTCATTAGCTATGTAGAGCACTCGATCTTCTGGTCCTGCCCGTTGAGTTATTAATATGCAAAAAAAATGAGAAGTGGCTAAATTCCATTTAGGGTTTAACACAACAGTTTGAAAATTACAGATGCACATCAATATAATGTAATACATCAATGCATAGGCGAACAAGCTAAAAACAGCACATTATTCAAAACAGAATTGTATAAATTATTCTATATACAATAAACTAAGTAAACTGGCTATGCAGTACAGACAACAATTCTAACTTATACATTTCTTTTTACATTAAGCAAAGTATTACAACTGTAAAAATATAATTTAAACATGTTTTGAATTTTGAATGAGATAATGAATGATGAATGGTTGATGAAGTTTGTTTCAGTAACTGACTAAGAATACGGGTTTCAGCACCCCATTGTTATTACAATTAAACAATTAAATGCAATTTTTAAAAATAAGTTACTGGATGTATTTTAGTGCAAGTGCGTCCAATTTGCTGATATAATGCTGGCATATACAGTAGCTGGATGAGTATCAATTTTTCTCCAGTTCTCCCAGTTGCTGCTGTTGCTGTCAGAAATGAATGTGCCTGCATTTACATAAATGGCGCCGTGAAACTTCTTTAACATGAATAGGCCATTATATTATCTGTAATAAGAATTTTATAAGAATTTGCCTAATCAACCACTTTCATGAACCTGTGACTAGACGCACCACAGCAGTAAATGATTTAATATAGCTCCTGTCCATCAAATGATTGTTGAGGGAAAAAAAACATTGTAACAAATATTATAATAAAGAAATATTAGATAAAATTATTCAATATATACATTTAAAATTTCCAATTTAAAGTGGCCCTAAATTACTGGCTGTATTTAAAATAACATAAATGCTGTGTAAATTAAACCAATGCATTGAAAGATATTCTGTCTGATGCTATTATCTGTTTCTAATCATGAAACATGAGAATAATAAAAATGTAAAAATGTAAAATGATGCAGCAGAAATGAAAGTGTAGGTACTTACCTTTAGCTACACAGTTGCCATTGATATCCTTATAATTTCTGTCGCATGTACATTTGTATGATCCTTTAATATTTGTACAATAGTGTGAGCAAGTGCCAAAATATAGACACTCATTGATTTCTGAAAGGGAATAATCAGATTTTCTATTATGGCTGCTACTCTTCGTTGATCTCCTTCAACCTCACCACAGTGATTTTGCTCTACTTTGAGGAAGGTGATACCATTTACACAGCAGTAGTTATATAGTTGATGGGGGCTGATTCTGCCTAAATATACAAGTCATTAAGTACAATCATCATCCTGAGAATGTTCACAAACTCAAATAATTACTGCTGTTTCTAATGGAGCGGAGGAAACTAGCTTCAAAACAAACACTCATCCAAACTCACAGCTAATTATCCACAACCATTTTCCAATGTGTAATCTCCTGTATGTACAGTATAAGATAAAGATATAACTATAGTTTGAAAACACAAGATAGTATAGGATTCTATCAGAGTTAAGCCTGAACCTTATAATACTAAGGTTTACTAGTATCCAGTTTATAGAAGTTTAGCAGCAAAAGGTTCACTGCACCTTCACACTGTTTTGACTTGAGATTCCTTTGAAATCCAGGTTTACATTGGCAAGTTACATTGGTACTTGTTTGATTGCACACTGCGTCCTCTCCACATGGATTCATCCTTTTCCCACAGATGTCTCCATTCAAAACTGGAATGAAAGAGAGCCTTGAAAGCTCACACATTATAAATACATCCCCTTTTATAGTAAACAGAAAAGAACATATATAATTATAAATCAGATATTTATTGTAGAAAATATTTTAAACTTGAACCATTTTCAGATTCACATGCTGTGTGTGTGTGTGTGTGCGTGTGTGTGTGTGCGTGCGTGTGTGTGTATATATATAGCCTGTATTTGGGCGATTGGCTGTTGTGTGCAAGAT
>JAOUWY010000075.1:15275509-15287922 GCA_025728095.1 Prietella phreatophila
CCAGAACACCTCAGCAGTGCCACAGGCTGATCGTCTCCATGCCATGCTGCACTGATGCAGTAATTAGTGCAAAAGGAGCCCCAACCCAGTATCGAGTGCATAAATGAACATGCTTTTCAGAAGGTTGACATTTCTATATTATAAATTCATTATTCTAATATTTTGAGATACTGGATTTTTAATTTCCATGAGGTGTAAGCTGTAATCAAGATTAAAACATTACACTTAATGTGTAATGAATCTGGAATATATGAAAGTTCCACTTTTGGAATTAAATTACGGGGGAAAAAAATTCACTTTTCCATGATATTGTAATTTTGTGAGATGCACCAGTAAATCTACTGGATTTCTATAAAGCTGATTTGTGACTATATCTATTCTTGAAAGTGCTATACACACACACACACACACACACACACACACACACACACACACACACACACAAAGCATTGAATTTTACATGACTGTATTTCTGACAATGAAGTTTTATGTTTTCAACCTCATCCATTCCTATAGTGAACTTTAAAAATATATATAAATATTTTGAAATCAAAACAAACTAAATAGCAGGTGTGTCACAGGGCGCCCGGCAGGGGGCGCTGTGGCACCGGTTTTGTCTATGGACTCGTGTGTTTTCTGTTTTGGCCTTGGTCCCTGATTTTGTACAGGTGTTTTCTGTTTCACATGATTAGTTTAGTTATCTCGGGTATTTAAGTTGGACGAGCAACGAAGCACGTTGCTCGTCGATAGTCTGATTGTAGTCTGAACTGTAGATCTAATTGTCATAGTGGTTATCAGTTGTATTCATGGTCATAGTTATTCATGTTCCTAGTTGTATTCATGTTCCTAGGGTTATGTCAGGTTATGCTTTGCGTTGAACTTTATGCTTTCATTTAATAAATGCATATGATTTGCAATTGTCTCCGTCTCCCTGCCCCAACCTCGTGACAACTAGAATGGCATTTGTAGGCCCATGTTTATTTATGGTGTCAGGTTTTTTGGTTGGGTCTTACATTTTTCTGTAGCATGTGTGGTGAGCCTGTACTTTAGCTATAAGTTCATGTAATTCTATGCTTTTTTGAATGTAGTAATTTTTCACTTTTATGTGTAAAGTGGGAGAAGGGGATGGAGGCACTTAAAGTGTGGTCACCCAAGGGCATGTTAATCCGGGCCTGCTCATTACATTTAATATCATCAATACCACAGCGCTGTTCAATTCTTAAATCTGATTTGTCAGTTCATTTGTTTCATTTTCTATACCAGCAAAGCTCTGACAGTGTTGTCCACTGTAATTCTAATCAAAGGCTTTAGTAATGTGTTCTTTATTGTTTCTATAGTAACAGGGACTTGTATTATGTGGATGCTCCACATTCTAAAGCTAATGACAGAACAATTTGTAAAAGTCTTATTTAACAAATTAAAACATATGATCATTGACATAGTGAAGCTTTCTATAAGGAGACATTTATTTTCTATTTCTGGAAGGACATTAGGGTGTCAGCACTTTGTAGTGGTCAGCATGTTTTTCGCAACAGGAAAGTCTTCTGAAAAGAGGACTATGCAGTTTCTCTGCAACACAACCTTTTTTAACCCGTTTATTAACCTCAAGAAAGAGAAAAAAGGGAGTTTGGTGAGGGAACGACCATTTATAGCTGCTGTAATGTAATGTATTGTAACTATAAACTATATATTTAACTATAAATGTTATAAGCATGATGTGCTGTTCATTAATAAATTGTAATCATTTTATTATTCAAACCGCTGTGGTATAAGCCGTTGATTATTTTACTGTAAGAATATGTTCTGTCATTTTTTATTTCCTTATGAGTATCCTCTTTATTTTATGCCCAGTGATTCCAGAACAAACAAAAAAACATCTACAAAATACAATGCCAAACAAATTCTTGCAACATAGCCACATGTAAGGAATAGAGGAAATTACCAGAGAAAGACCTGCAGCTGTCAGGGTTGTGTTTTGAGGCTTCGTAACCATCCACACATAAACACTTGTAAGAACCGTAAGTGTTGATGCAGGTTTGACTACAGGGGAGAGTGGTGGAGCATTCATCAATGTCAACACAGCTTTTCCCATCATTCTTCAGGTGAAATCCTGGCCAGCACTTACACTAGACACATGGATGAAAAATGATGGAAAACAATTCAAAATGTTTTGTACCTTTAAGCTATCCAATTTCAACAAATGAATTACAATCGTTTCCATGAAACCACAGAAACTGTGATTATTGCACAACACCCAGCAAAAATTGCAAACTGTTATTTTCTTTCCAGAAGTTTTATATATGAACTAAAAATATATTACTGAGGAAGATGCTAGGGTTCCTAGAGACACTTCCAACTAATTCAGAAATAATAATGCAATGTTTACTTATGGGAAAAATACAGTAATTCAGTAAAATATGGATTTGATGTGTAAAAAGCATATCAATTTAACTTCCTGCCAAGCATAACTTTTTTCATTAATGTGTTTTCAGAACAACCCATACAGTATATAGAATACATATTTTTTTATTGTATCCATTGGATAGTACTGCAATTTTCATGGAGGGAAAATTATTTGAGCAACAGAGCAATAAATCTCTCCAGACTTTTGGCTGAGTCAGTTACTGTATTTCTCCTGATTCTCCTAAACTCTCTGCTCAGCTTATAAAGATTTGTGGAGAGCCCTATATTTATACTTCCCTGGTTGAAGATAGAGGTCATCACCTATGTGTCCTCTGGCATTTGTTGTGTTTCAATAAACCCTTTATTGATTCCGAGAAGGAGATATTGGACAGAATTTTGCCTTAGACCAATAGCTGCTCCACACTGACAGCTCTGATTGCCAAAGGTCATATGGGGAAGACATTTGAGACTTTGGTATGAACCAGGCAGCCTATCCACCTTTTAGAAACTGTCAATCATAGGACTGAGGGATCACAGCCATTATACATGGAACTTGACCTCTCCTTCAAGCCTGGGCTTATCATTGTATAGTCACCTAGACACATTTTTAATCTAGGACTACTATAGGGAGGGGATCTACAATGGAAATGATTTTCAGACGAGACCTTAAGGCTTTTAATAAATAGGCTTTAACCAGGATGCAGATCTCGGGTGAACCAAAAAACAAACAAACAAACAAAAAACAGAATGAACTTGTCTATACTGTATGTTCAGCATTAAACATGCAAGGTAAAGACCATGGTGAAAAATAGTACTTAACACCTGAAAAGTGAGTAAATATTAGCATGTGGTGACAACAGCTGCTTCATCCACCATGTACTGAGACAGAACCAAAAGCCCCACATTCTGTTTAAACCCAACCTCTATCTCCATTCAAATGTTCAATCATCAGTGCCAGACCTGGTGCCTAAAGCAATTATTCAAAGTGCTTATTGACATGGCTGTGGTTGTGTGCAAAACACTTCAGTCGTTTTAAGTTAAAAAGCTAGTTTAGAAACTAGATATGCAAATGAACACCAGTCCCATACCTAGTGCCACAGTTCATATTTCTCAACACATATCAGGCCAGTTAAACAAAAACAAATAAACAAATGAAATGCATAAAAATAAATGAATCTAGTGAAAGCCAAATGTATAAGGACACAAGACTGTTTGTGAATGGATGAATGGTAACATGGGAAAATAAACACAAAGGCTAGTTTTTGACTGTCAGAAAAAGACGAGTTATGCTCTCTCTGCTATTGTTTCCATTCTGTTCTCTTTTATTGCTTCTTTCTCTTTATATATCATACTTTAAAAAAAAAAACATTTCCACTACCCATTATTATTACTATACACACTGAGGGTTACAATGAGAACTTTTATGCAATTCGGTACAACTGTATTTATTATTATTATTACTATTATTAGCCCTCGCTTGTTTTTTGACCAAGGTTTTGCCTTACGATTTGGATTTGTCTGCCTGCCTCTCCTCAATAAAGCTCTTAACTGCATATGCATTTGTCTCCAAATCTATTACATGGCACTTTCCATGATTTTATGGTTATAACGGCATTCTATTATGATTAGAAAATAGTAATTTCGCTCAAATGCTCCTCTAATGCTAAAATAACTTTATTATTAATATATATTATTTGTAAGAGCTGTGAAATAATTCCTATGCATTGCTTTTTAGCAAGTGCTGAGGGACTATTTAAAGTATATTTTTAAATGAGCAAGAAAACACTTGTGTTCACTGTGTCCCTGTGTATCGACACACAGGAACACAGTGACTTGTAATTATGAATGAAAGTAAAAAAAAAAAAAAAGTGCTGCTAACAAACTGCTTTTTAGGGACATCAGCATATATACTATGTTTTATTCAACAACATATGCTGGCTTATGGTCCCAGAAACAATTCAATACAATGCATTATTATTTTTTTTTTTTTGCCACAGAATTGTTTTGGTATCAGGCATTGTGATACTACACTTAGTATAAGAATGGAAGACATGTCATCATGAGTGACCGCCAACCAACCTTGTATCCCACCAGTAAATCCTGGCAGTCCTGAGTACAGCCACTGACACGTCGATTGAGGCACTCATTAACGTTACAGTTTTTCTCATCCGAGCGGTCCCCACAGTCATCTTTCTGGTCGCAAAGGCTTGTCTCAGATATACATCGGCCATTGGAGCACATAAAAAAGGAGCCATTGCACAGGCTCTCTGGAAGAATGACAAGAAAAGAAAACAGACCTCTTTGAAATTAAAATTCTTTTTGAGAAAACATTAATTCAACTAAATAATGTTTTCTACTTTGCTGTAAAAAGCAAAAAGAGCAGAAGGCCACATGCTATTCCGCACATACTGCAAGTGCCAATAGGCGCAAAGGCTTTCAATAGACTCTAGGTGCATTCAGTGAAAAACATGCCATCCCTTAGGTCATCCTTATTCTCTTCAAGCTCTTACTTTAATGCACACTGTTCTCACTGCCATTTGTATTCCCTTAGATATTCAGTAAACCCCATGTCCATCAGTCAAACATATTTCTTCAGTACTCTACAGGCTCTTTACCGGCTGCCAGGCATTTGAGATTGTGGGGGAGCTCGTCTGAGTGGTCTGGGCAGTCTGGGTAACCATCACACTCCCACTGCGCACTGAGTAAGCAACGGCCATCAGCGCAGCGGAACTCGTCTGGCCCACACAAGCGGTACGCTGCAGGAGAGATTTCAGACTTGCATTCTCACCACTGTTTAAATACTTCAGGAAATCATATCCGTTCTGTTGTTTAAAAAACAATGGCATAATAACTAAAGCTTCAAATAAAAATATAGATGATGGTGATTTCCTTAACCAGACATCCTGTGTTCTAATATCGTTCTAAAAATCTTTGTTTCTGTGTCTGCATATCTATATCTCTACATGCTGTTTCTAATGATACTGAGTCTGATGTACTTATAATGTGAAATATTATTTATTTAATCTAGAAAAGAAATATCTTAATTAAAGCACAATATGCATTATTTCGATTTTGTTTCGTTAAAAATACAACAGCCAAATCTGCTTTTAACACCCAGACACATTCAGAGGTTGACCTGTTGAAATAATTCTAAAAAAAACGCAGAGATGTGCTCTGGATTCTCTGTAACTTGCAAACTAGAACAAGGATTATAACTGTGTATAAATGGATTAACTGTAGATGCTAAATATACCAACATGAAAGCCTCTGGCTACTTTGTATCTTGAAAGCGCATGTTTTTGCAGTGCAGTACTTCTTAGAGGACTGTTTTCTAATAATGATCAAATTTCCCAGCTTCAAGTAATAGTAGGTATATGAGAAACTTGCCCAGGATATAGTGCTGTGAAAAAGTATTTGCCTGAATCAGAAGTATTATCTGATTTCTTCTGTCTTTGTATATGTATATATCTCATATTAAATTGTTTCAGAAACAAAAATGAAAATCTAAGATAAAACAAAGGCAACCTGAGTAAACACAAAATACAGTTTTAAAAGGATAGTTATTTGTTGAAGCAAAAGGTTATCCAATAGAGGGTATGCACGTGACATCATGGTAGTCAGAACTTGCTGCGGATATGCCCATTGAGTGGCAAAAAAACTGAGCGCAACATTAGTGTACAGTGTGAAATCCACAAAAACAGAAAAAAATGCATCTAAAATGGGAAAAAGCTGTTGTGCGATCAACTGTGCTAACAGATTCTATCGTTTTACAAAAAGGAGAAGTAAATGGTGTGTCATCCCATATCCTCACTCCAGACATAAATGCAAACATCAGTGCTGCTACATGAACATGTCTCTCCAAGTCCTGCCATACATGTACAATGGTCTGTCAAAACTGTCTTTGTCTTCTCTGCAGCTATCCAAGGTTTTAATGTGGGCTCATACATTCTCTGACTGTGTTTCACCTTCACAAATATATAATGTTAGTAAGTGGACGCAGTGTTTGCTACAAACAAACTAGGAAGGCTTTTGTACACATTCAGGCTTTACTTAGTGTATTTCCCCAGTGTCGAAATCAGGTACATATAAATGTCGTGAAAAGCCGATTTCTGGCCACATGCCAATGTACATGGACCACAGGCTCTTGGGCAAATTGTAAGGGTCACTGTCAAATCCAGCGGCCTTTAATTTAAGCTGATAACTGTTAGTTATACTAGTGTTTTCTCAGCTTCCCCTATTAAAACCAGCCATCTTACTGGATGTTTTGCGAGGTGGGTGTTGCAGCGGGGTTGCACCTCAGTGCATACTCTCTATAGTAACTGGGCCTGTGTGAAAATTTATTTTCCCCTATAGTTTACAATTCTGCAAATCTATGAAACTGCATACATAATAGGGTTCAGCTGGACTAGACGCAACCAGGTCTGATTGCTGCAAACTCAATCAGTCAACACTTAAGTTTAACTTTTTCAACAGCAGGAACTTGGTTAAAAGGTCTTACCCAGTAACACACCACTGCCAAAATTGAAAGAAATTCCAGAAATTATGAGGAAGAAGGTGATTAAAATACATCAGACTGGGAAGGGTTCCAAACTTATTTCAAAGGCTATGGCACTCCAAAAAACCACAGTGAGAGCCATTATCTCCAAATGGAAAAATTTGGCACAGTAGAAAACCTTCCCAGAAGTGTCTGAACTTCCACAATTCCTCCAAGAGCACAGCAACTACTCTTCCGGCAAGTCACAAAATGCCAAGGACAACATCAAAAGAATTATAGCCCTCCCTTGCATCAATAAAGGTCACTGTTCATGACTCCACTATCAGAAACACACTGGGCAAAAATGGAATTCTTGGAAGTTTGTCGAGAAAAAAACAAAACACTGCTAACCCATAAGAACATGAAGGCTTGTCTGAATTTTGCCAAAACACACCTTGATGATCCTCAAACCTTTTAGGAGTATGTTCTAGGGACTGATGAGTGCAAGGAAGATATGTGTTCCATTACATCTGGCGTAAACCAAACAAAGAATTCCACAAAAAGATCATTATACATACAGTCAAGCATTTTGGTGGTAGTGTGATGGTGTGGGGATGCTTTGCTGCTTCAGGACCTGAGCAGTTGCAATAATTGAGGGAAACATGAATTCTGCTCTCTACCAGAAAATTCTAAAAAGAATGTCTGGTCTTCAGACCATAATTTGAAACTCAAGTCTAACTGGATGATGCAGCAAGATAATGATCCAAAGCATAGAAGGAAGTCCTATTCCTAGAAGTAAGTGAAAGACTAATCAACAGTTATCAGAAGAATTTGGTTGCAGTTATTGCTGCTAAATGTGGCACTTATTTTTAATGGGGCAAGTTTTTCACATTTGTAATAGGTGTTGGATTTTTTTTTCTTCTCTTTAAAAACTATTTTAAAAAAAACTATATTGTGTGTTTACTCAGTTTGCCTTTGCTTTAAGTTGTATTTCATTTAAAGATAAAAAACTACACTTTCTCCTACACAAAAATAAATAAAAACTAAAATAACAGACCCCTTTCTCCCTATTTCTAGTGTAAACAAATACCCTAAATATAGCAATAATTAAGCTGCAATGCAACATTGTAGAAACCTGATTCCACTTTCCTCCGATTCTTTGGCCATGTCAAGTCAGTGGATACCATGATGTTCATTTTTCCATATTGGATTTTCTGCTATTCTGATTCATTTTTTTGCTTCTTCCCTTACAAATTTTTATCCAGTTACATGTAATTTGGATTACAACATTGTGAGACCAACTTGAACAAGTTTTTTTTATATGCGGTCTGTTCATTACGTGCAAATGAATTTGACAGTGAAGTTGCCAAACAGGAAGTGAGGGCATATCTAGGCAACAGTGTGATGCATTCAGATCAAACTTCATGTGTTAGTGAAGGACCAGCACCTGAGAAACAACCAGACGTTTTGACTAAATCCCCCCTAGGGGAAATTAATTCAGAAATGAGTAAAACTGCTCATAACTTTTGAACCACTCAATATCAATCATGATTTGATTGCCTGGACGTTGCTGAGAGTTCATGTAATGAAATTGCCAATTTGCCAAACAGGAAGCCGGCCATTTAAAAAAAAAAAAAAAAAATTGTTTTTTAGCTTCTCCTACAAATTATGTCATCAAATGCATGTCAAACTTTGTCCAAATAATCACAAAATTTAGATCACAGCACCAACCAAACTTGTATTTTAAATATCATCAATAACATGCAAATGAATTTGATGGTTAAATCACCAAACAGGAAATAAGAACATATCTCAGCAACACTTTTACCAATCTTGGCACATATGTTTAGCAACATGACCTGATGTTAACAAATAAGGTTTGAGTCAATTTGCATTTTGAGATGGTTACTGAAAACAGGATGTGTGGCAATATCTCAGCAATGGCTTGACATATCGACATCAAATTTAGTATAGGTCCTCGGGAACAAGCACTGATGGTCCCAATGGCTTCTGGTGTTCCTCTCTTGCTAAGGGAGGGGACTAGAAAGTGCTTGGCCCCTTAATCCCTTGCAGCATTAATAATAATAATAATAATAATAATAATAATAATAGCAGATGGACTAATCAAGTTAAGTAATAAAAACAAAGGAAAGGTAACACTCACCACATTCAACGGACTCATCTGATCCATCTCCACAATCATTGTCATGATCACACACAAAGTGTTTGGGGATGCAAGCCTTATTAAGGCATCTGAAGGCATTCTCATCACATGTGTTATTAGGTGCTGCAACAGGAACCAGGTGATACTGTAAACTACTTTTAACAGATAAATGATTGCATTTATTTCTACATCCCAACATTAAATGAGTGAATGAATAAATGAATAAATATATACCACAGCCAGCAGCTGCCAGTTCATCACTGCCATCAGGACAATCCCTTTCTCCATCACAGAGCCAGCGCTTAGGCACACAAGCATAAGACCCAGAACAACTGAACAATCCAAGGCCACATGTCACAGAGCCTGTACACAAATGAATCATTTTAGTAAAGCTGTTGCTCCTCGCTGTTCAGCCTCAAACTTTAATGTGTTAAGAAGGTTCATATGCATATTATTAGGGCTTGAACAAAAATCTTCAAATTAATAAAAAGTTAATGTTTATACAACTAGTCTGAAAGTGTGTTTATTTAATTGCCTTTTGCCTGGGCTTAAGGCAGTTCAGTTAATCTCTTTCCTATATTTCATTACAATCCAATTAAAATATTGTTTATTGCTAACATCTATTAATATGCTCAACATCAAGAGATTTTTATTACCAGGTTAATCAAAATGGCAGCATCTTATTTTCACTATATTTAGTGGTTTTGTCCTATAGTTGGAATTTGAAACCATTCAACTAGTACATAAATATTTGTTATAGTACGTACCACAGAGATCATCACTTTCATCCACCCCGTCTCCACAGTCATCCTCTCCATCACACAGCCACTGCTTGGCTATACACTTGTTCTTGGAGCAGGCAAATTGGTTCCACAGACAGGAGGAATCTATCAATGACAAAAGTTCAGAAGTGCGATATAAGAGATGAGAGACAACTCACACAGTTAACTGTCTTTCTAGTGATTTGCGAGAGATTTCCCTTCTCACACCTGGTTAAGTTGATGCTGGCTTTTCATAAACTTTTGAATTTGAAATACATGAAAGCACCACTTAGTAAACGTGAAAGTGCATCTTGTTTATATGTATAGTGGTAGAAACAAGAATGACTATCAGATGGTATTGTGCTGGTAAGAACTATATTTAAACTATATTCCAGAAAGCTCACAGTCTTAATCTTTTTTGCACAACTCAACAACCAATTGCACTAGCACTTTAAAAACCATGATTAAGAGATATCCTTGAATATAAGCCCCTTTAAAAGTAGGCATAGAATGGAGAAGTTGAAAAAACAACAAAAATGTAATGACTGAGTGCCTCAAAAACTTCAATTCTGATTTCTCATGGTTCAGATTACTTTACTGTCATTTTATAGCTGATTCTGCTATCAGCAAGGCTTGTCTGAGCAGTAAAATTATGCTGACAAAGGCAGACCTACCAGATTCCCTCCTTCAGAATGGAATGATCAAGCACAACAGGAGAAATTGGTCTGATATTCACATTTACCTGACTGTTTTTGATGGTCTGATGAACTTCCTCAAAATTCTCCTAGCTAGGATTTCTTACATACAAGTTCTGGCAAGGATTGTAACCTAGGAATGAGCATTTTGTCTCATTTGTTCACATTAATTATTAATGATGGTTAATTAACTGCTTTGTAAACATCTAATCAAAAATATTTAAACGATTTACAGTCATTTGAAAAAATAAGTACACCCTACAGAAATTGTTGGCTTTTTTGAGACATTTGGACAAGCAAACATTTGATCATCTTTAAAACAGTGCCTATTAATAAAGTTGATATACTTGAACAAAACCACAAGGAAAATGAAAATTTTTAAATAATTTATTCAACAGAAATATCAATAGATCTGATATGCTTCTGTAGAAAAATGTAAATACAATCTTGGCATCAAAAGCTAGTATTGCCCCCTTCAGTAGCTGAAGTTGAACTTTCGGGTGAACTTCAACTTTATATCAGACAGATTATCTTCGTCTGTCCAAAGCACTTTATTTGAAAAGGCCTGGTCTTTGCCTATATGCTTGTTGGCAAACTATAGTCTTGCAAAGGCTATTTCCTGGCACGCCTCCCATTGCAGGTCAAATTTGTGCAATCTCTTTCTGATTGCAGAAACAGGCACTTTAACACCAACAGCTGCAAGACTTACTAGCAGATCTCATGATGAAATTTTGGAGTTCTTGGAGGCTTCTTTTTGCATCAGATGGTCTGCTCTTGGGATGAATTTGTGGCCAGTCCTGGACAAATTGGCAGTTGTTTGAAATCTGCACCATTTGTTTTCCTTACAGTGGAATGATGCATTTCAAATAATCTGGAAATCATTTTAAATCATTTTCCAGACTTATAGGCATCCATAACCTCTATTCTGAAGGCCTTACAGAACTCTTTAACTCTTAGCATGAAGACACCACACACCTCAATAGCAAAGGGAACAACAGACACTAGATGTGAGAGGTTTAAATAAGACAGATTCCACCTGCACTCCCTAAGCAAGTTCTGATCACTGGCGCCCCGTCTTGAACACCTGATTCTATTTTTATGAATCTGATGGGTGCAGGGATGTACTTACTTTTTCCATGTGACTGAGCCGTTATTTATTTATTTATTACAATTGTGAAAATTACTACAAAATGTCAATTTTATGTGTAATTTGATTGTGTATCAACTGTATTAATAGGCACGCGTTCAAAAAATATAAAAATTTTGCTTGTCCAAATATGTCAAAAAAAGACAACAATTACCATGTGGTGTACTTGTTTTTCACATGACTGTGTATACAGCATGTGGGAACCTTTAAAGCTGCTGGTAAAGCAGTCCAGGGGGCTTGTCATGAATCTGGTTGAGATAATGGCAAGAATATGCAAAGCCATCAAGGCTGCTTATACACCAACCAGCCATAACATTAAAATCACCGACAGGTGAAGTGACACCTGTCAAGGGGTGGGATATATTAGTCAGCTAGTGAACAGTCAGCTTTCAAGGTTGATTTGTTGGAAACAGTAAAAAATAGGCAAGCTTAAGGATCTGAGTGACGATCGGGTCAGAGCATCTCCAAAATAACAGGTTTTATAGGGTGTTAACGGTATGCAGTGTTAAGTATTTAGGTTAGACAGGGTCATGGGCACCCAAGGCTCATTGATGCACCAGGTAAACAAAGGCTAACCCATGTGTTCATCCAACAAAAGAATTATTGTAGTACAAATTTCTGAAAAAGTTAATGGTGGCTATGATAGAAAGGTCAGAGCACCCATGCTGACCCCTGTCCACAGCAGAAAGCACATACAGTCATGGACGAATTTATTGGCACCCCTGGAACTTTTTCAGAAAATGCACCATTTCTCCCAGAAAAGTGTTGC
>JAOUWY010000075.1:15311503-15328842 GCA_025728095.1 Prietella phreatophila
TGGACTGGTGTCCCATCCAGGGTGTATTCCTGCCTAATGCATAATGGTCCCAGGATAGGCTAGGGATCCACTGTGACACTGACCAGGATAAAGCTGTTAGTGAAGATGAATCCATTTATTACATTTTAGGAAATACCTCAATTTCTGTAAGAGTAATGCAATACTAGTTGTCAAATTGATAAAGGATTATAATTAGAATCTGTTTCTAAGGCAAATGTAAACAGTGTAACTTTTCATTTAGAACTTGGGAGAAGCAGAACATAAGTGCTTGGCCTATTCTGGAACTTTTAGAAAAGCCTCCTGGATGAAGTTCCTTCATGAAGCTGGTTAAAGAAGATTCCAGATTTCTTACCAGCCTCATCAAGAATACTGTTAAGTATTAAAAAATATTAAATAGTTTTGACTCATAGTGGTGATGAAGAAAAACCTAATTGCAGATACAGTGGTGCTTGAAATTTTGTGAACCCTTTAGAATTTTCTATATATCTTCATAAGTAGAACTTAAAACATAATCAGATTTTAACAGAATTCCTTAAAGTGGACAACAAGAACCAAACTAAAGAAATGAGAAAAAATATTAAACGTAATCATTTATTTATTGAGGAAAATGATCCAATATTGAGTGGCAAGAGTATGTGAATTTCTAGGATTAGCAATACATTTGAAGGTGAAATTAGAGTCAGGTGCTTTCAAATTATGAGATGACAATCGGGTGTGAGTGAGCTCCCTGTTTTTTTTAAAGAACAGGGCTCTATCAGAGTCTGATCTTCACAACACGATTGTGGAAGTGTGTCATGGCATGAACAAAGGAGATTTCTGAGGACCTCAGAAAAAGAGTTGTTGATGTTCATCAGGCTGGAAAAGGTTAGAAAACCATCTCCACAGAGTTTGGACTCCAATCCTCTGATAGATTTTGTCCAAATGGAAAAAAGTCATGACCACTGTTACTCTCCCCAGGAATGGTCAACCAACAAAGATCACTCCAAGAGTAAAATGTGTAATAGTCCACAAGGTCACAACAGAACCCAGGGTAACTTCAAAGCAACTAAAGACCTCTCTCACCTTGGCTAATTATAATGTTCATGAATGAACCATCAGGAGAACACTGAACAACACTGGTGTGCATGGCAGGGCTTTAAGGAGAAAACTACTGTTCTCCACAAAGAACATTTCTGCCCTTCTGCAGTTTGCTAAAGATCATGTGGACAAGCCAGAAGGCTATCGGTAAAATGTTTTCTGGATGGATGAGACCAAAATAGAGCTTTTGGTTTAAATGAGAAGTGTTATGCGTGGACAAAGGAATACTCTGCATTCCAGCATAAGAACCTTATCCCATCTGTGAAACATGGTAGTGATAGTATAATGGTTTGGGCCTGTTTTACTGTTTCTGGTCCAGGACGACTTGCATCATTGATTGAATAATGAATTCTGAAGTATACCAGTGAATTCTAAAGGAAAATGTCAGAACATCTGTTCATGAAGTGAATCTCAAATTAATGTGGGTCATGCAGCAGGATAATGATCCTAAGCACACAAGTCGTTCTACCAAAGAATGGTTAAAGAAGAATAAAGCTAATTTTTTGGAATAGCCAAGTCAAAATCCTGACCTTAATCCAATAGAAATGCTGT
Source organism: Prietella phreatophila (assembly GCA_025728095.1). NCBI lineage: Eukaryota > Metazoa > Chordata > Actinopteri > Siluriformes > Ictaluridae > Prietella > Prietella phreatophila. Next base: position 15,313,133 of record JAOUWY010000075.1, read on the forward strand.
GGAAGGGCCTGAAGCAAGCAGTTGATGTGAGGAAACCCACTAATATCCCAGAGTTTAAGCTGTTCTGTACTGAGGAATGGGTTCAAATTCCTCCAAGCCGATGTGCAGGACTGATCAGAAATGTTTATTTTCAGTTATTACTGCACAAGGTGGTCACAGCATATACTGAAGGGAAAGGTTCACATAATTTTGCCACTCATGGATATGTAATAATGGATTATTTTCTTCAATAAATAAATGACCAAGTAAAATATTTTTGTATTTTTGTTTAACTGGGTTCTCTTTGTCTACTTTTAGGACTTGAAAATCTGATGTTTTAGGTCATATTCATGTAGAAATATAGAAAAATCTAAAGGATTCACAAACTTTCAAGCATCACTGTATGTACAAACTTGACTATTTGTGTGGGTTATTTAATAGCTCCCATTCTCTCAATCTCTTATTAACACCTATGTACTCTCACACACATACACACACCTGACATAAGGAGGATCCCTCAGCTTGTGAGTTTTGTGGATCTATGCTGGTATTTAGATGAAAATAAAAATAAGCTATACTAGGTATTTTACAGTGTTCCAGTTGTATTGCTACAAAAACAGGAAGGAATGGATCAGTGCAGAATTCATTGTTTAGTGGATTTAAAGCTGGTTTTAATGATGAATCGTTTATCAGTGGCCATGGACACAGTAATCTAAAATTGTGTTGTGGAGCAATTTAATAAAGGAAGAGCTAGAAAGAAAAACATTAAAGAAAAAAAGAACAAAAAACATTAAGTAGAAACCTCAACCTTTCTCCCGGCCTCTATTAAAGATTTTCACATCCTTCAGGTTGACACCCAGACCACTCCTCATTGTCACAGCCTCGCTGGCATCACTCTTTAGCCCACGGCGAATGGAACCATTGGCATGAGCTCTGCCACAATCAGCACAGCAGAAACAGGAAATGAAACTGGCATCAGTATAATCAGTGGTACTTATATAATTAAAACAGACGGATCTTAATTAAATTCACAAGCTAGCTGCATCTACAATGCTAGCCGAGCTGAACCTAACCTTGAAAATGACATTTAGTAGAAGTTTGCAAAATTTCCATAAAGTCAGGAATCTTGCTGAGGGAATGTCAGAGCCTTAGGCCAGGACTCCCAGTGTCCTTGCATGGAAGAGGTTAAACCTCCAAGACTGTAGCAGCTGGCTTTATGGGCCTCTTTTGGAAAGCCCAGCATTTAGTAAAATAATAAATTACCTGTCAGACCAGTAGATGTAAGCCCCGAACACAGAAACAGAGAACAGATCCACATTGGCGGCTGATAGTACAATCTCCCGGCTTTCCCCAGTCTCAAGGTTGATCCTCTCTATCTTGTCGGTTCGAGCGTCACACCAATATAATCTATTTTCCTGGAAAGCAATTTGAAAATGCACATCAGCGCATCTTCTTTTGTACAGGTCCATTTTATCATCAGCAGAAGGAGAAGAATGAGGAGCAAGACTCAGGCTGGAAGTATCAGGGAGCATGATAGAGAGACATACAGAGAGAGAAAGTGAGAGAGACAGAGAGAGAGAGAGAGATTGAGCACTTTACCGTACCTCATAGTCAATGGAAATTCCATTTGGCCAAGCGATGCCAGAACTAACAAGCGTGACCTGATCTGATCCGTCCAGCCGTGCTCTGCCTATGCAAGGATTCTTCCCCCACTCCGTCCAAAATAGGTAGCTATGACAGATGAAGAAGACAGAATACATTGGTCATCAGTTATATAAAGGTTCTGTTAACTATTAATGAATATTAATATATGGGAAAACATTTCGGATGTCACTGTGACTAAATTCTGGCAAAATTGATGAAGAAATTATGAAAAATCATTGAAAATGGTTTTCAAATGTTTAAAAGAACCAATAAAAAGATGCCAAATGCAGTCAACAGAACAGAGCTGACTGAATGATCCAGCGATTATTTCCCCTCTGTTGAGGACACAAACAAAGATCAGTGGAGAGAAGAGACGATGAGGCTTGTATTTAAATGCCAAGAGTAACCTTTACCTCAGGTAATGAGACAGAGACTGATGTGGATGATGATGATGATGATCATAGTGATGTTGATGATAATAAAAGTAACAATTCTTAGGCAGTGATGTTTTTCCCAAAGTAGAATGCAGGGAATGTTTTGGTGGAGTCGGAAGGGATCTTTAAATGTGACTTGCTGCCTTTTCACTTTAGGTTATTAAAAGACCAAGAACATCAGAAGAATTCATAGTTGACTCATTTTGTGAACTGGCAAACATAAGTAAAGTACCTTTCATTTCCTTAATGAGCAGTTTAACAAGTCACTAAATTCAAATGTCGTATACAGACAAGGTCACTGATATTTCATTCTGTTGATGTACATTTGGTTTATGAGTTTTGCCCATACCAAAAATATGACAGACTGTTCTTTTTGTCAGTCTGTGTTCAGCTCACTGGAACAAACCCTGAATTTCAAACAAATTCCTTTCAACTGAGAAACATCTCCAAAGGGCAAAGATTGTTAACCTGCCTGTTGCAATGAGGTCAGTGAGGGTGATTTTTTGTGAGAAAATCAATGCATTATCTTGGCTCGAAGGCTCTCTGGTACAGTGACATACCCTCTCTGTGGATGTACTGCTATGGCTCTCGGCTGGTCCAGCCCCTCTGAGATCACCACAGAGCGGTACATGCCATTCAGCCGAGCAATTTCAATGAGGTTAAGGCCATGATCTGTCCAGTAGAGATTCCCTTTATGGAAAAAATCAAAAGAAAATTGAAGTTTGTGATAGAGTAGCACTTAAAAGAAACACTTTACAACATTCACGTCCACTTTATGTAAAGTATAATGATACCAGCAATCCAGTCTACAGCGATTCCCTCCACTCTGCTGATGCCAGTGGTAATAATGTGTTCTCTCCATGTTTGGTCTCTCTTGGCCCTAGAAATACGGTTCAGGCCCATGTCTGTCCAGTAGACTGTGTCATTGCCTGTAGACAGGAGACAATATTTCACAACAGGAGCCGAACACTGAATGCAAGATGCTTCCTTTTTGTATATGCTGCATCTTTTATAATTCATTTAATTAGAACAGCAGATATACTGTATTTGTGTAAAGTGTGTACTGTTATTTTTGTCAATCCACACACACACAAAAAAAAAAAAAAAAAACACCTTGGTTTCCTGATAGTGAATGTGAGAGCCTACAACCACAATCCATTTACATAAATTGTTGAATATGCTTGTCTCCTGCATTAAGAGATTCTCACCAGAGTCAAATACAGAATTTATTAGTACATGAATCAGCTTCAATGTTTTCTTCACTTAAATCTGTAGTGTTATCTGTAAATATTTAGTTTATTTTCTACAAATGCAGTCTTCTATAAATGCAGAGTTTATATCCAGATAATGGATCTCGTACACACGGCGGTAGCCAGCTGGAAGGCACACATCCTTTTCATACTCCAACAAGCTGCCTAATAACGGCATGCAAAAGCTATGCGAATGGATTCAGCTATCATGGACTGAGCTGGGATCAAGTTCAGCCTGCTCACCTGAGCTAAGCTGGAACGTGATGCCCTTGTAGAGAAGGGATCAAGGGAGCAGAGAAGAGAGACACAGACCATCTGTACATTCTGCCCTTTGGCTGAGGTCAGCATTTTAGCTATGCCTCCTTGGTCACAGAAATTGGGGGCAGCCTGGAACATGATCTTGTAGCTCAATTCACGCATTTGAACTTTCCTCGTGTTGTTTGTGAGTAGCAGTTTGGTTATGCACACAGTACACTGCTGACACACTTAAAGAAACTAAAACTTATTTTAAATGGCTGGCTTTTAATTATTCTGTTGCATCACATAAGAGCTGCTCCCCCTGCACTCACTCGTCATGCCACTTGTCACTATTGCATTTTCAGCAAACAGGGTTAATCATGTTGCATTTCAGCAGTCGCAAGCCTATTGGGGGTATGAATAATGCAGAAACTCATCAAATTTCCAGCACAACACAAGGTTCCTGGACAGCCATGTCTACTACACCTAACCTCTGTTTGATGGATTGTCCAATATATTACAGTGAGTCCCAAGTGATGCTAGGTTTAGAAGATATGAAGGAACATTTATCTATGGTGCCTCCGGCATCAACTTACTTAACCCATCTCATCCTTTTATCTCTACAAAAGATGATATAGCAGCGTATCTGATTGCCTTTATCCAGGTGCAGCATAAAGCTGCTAATATTAGATCACATGTATGACAGTAAACAACATGAAACACGTGATGAAGGGGATGTGGTACATTTCTCTGAAGTGAACAGGCAGATTACAGAACAACACAAGAATTCTGAGAAGGAAGTTACCACACATGTGCACAGATAAAGGCTAAGACAGTAAGTACAGGAATAGACAGAATGATGGATGTTTACCGGCATGGAAATCCACTCCGACAGCAAACAAAGTGCCAGTGATGGGCATCAATGTATCTGTATGATCCGTTGGGTCCAGTGAGATTCCACGCATGCCCTCATGTACAGAGTACATTAGAAAGGAGCTCAGGCCTAACATGAAATAAACACACAGAAACAAATCACAGTCTCTGGGGAATCATATCTGATGCTATAGCATAATAATGGAAAACAAGTCCCAGTATTTAGAAATGTACATTTCCATTAAAAAGGTAGCTGCCAAAAATGAGGTCAGCATTATCATGCTCATCATTATGATCGATGATTTGTATGTTGTGACCCTCATGTGATGTCTTAACACGATAAAGCATACCCATATTTTACCATATTAATACTGCTCAATCACTGTAAGCAAATGAATACCTTCACAGGAGAGGCGGTCAGCACGTAGGTTGTAGCCCACAGTGCACGCACAGCTGCGAGTGTTCTCCGATGTAGGAAGACAGAGCTGAGAACAGCCGCCATTGTTCAACTGACAGGCATTCCTCCCTATAAGATGCAATACAACACCCACAAAATTGAACGCCTCGATGGACGTTTCCCAAACTAGTGCCTTTAATTTATAATAATGCACGAATGACTGAAGAGAAGCACGTAGGAAACGTGTACCCTGCTGTGCTCGCAAGGAGATCACTCCTTAGCTGTCTCAGACAGTAATGAGACAGAGCAGAATATGAATAGAGAAGCTAACTGCTGCTTGAAAAGTTTAGGGGCTGAATAGATATACATCAGAGCTGCTTAATGGTCATTCTTTATTCAAGTGGACAGTTTAGTGGGATCCACAGCAACGTTGTTAATGGGCCTGCCATTACCCTGAATTATTTGCCTAATAACTCAGAAAATGGAAAAGTGATTCACCAATAAATCTGCAGTGTATTTTTACATATTGAAAAAGAAAGGGAGGATTTGTTATCAAACTTAATGTAATAGTCCAACCATAAACTGTAAATGTTACTCATTATAATCTATGTGGGAATAAATCAACATCAAATTAAAACCCTTGAAAAACCAGCCAGCCATTATTTTTCATTTACATCTAATTTCACAGGCCATTTTAATTTACATTAACACACTTCAAAGTAACTCCTTTTCATAAATATAGAGGATTGTTTTAAAACATCGCTTGGCAGCTCACCTTTCTGTCCTTCTCGGTCATACACTTTCATGTGAACCACTCCGCTCGTCTTATTGCGCAGTGCCACAAGGCTACGGCCATCTCGCTTTGCCACTGTGCCTAGCTGTGCCAGATCATCATCTGCCCACCACAGCTTGCCACCTGTTAAAGCATTTGAATCTTTCATTGACCATGAGTATAAGCTATTGTCATGCATGTATGCTCACTCCATGGATAATAGGTCTGCTCCAGCTCATTAGTAAATTATAACTACAGTAGATAGGGCCAAGGCATTGTGCACGTCCCTGTCTGTAGGAAAGTCAATGAAGCAGTGTTTAGAGCTACCTGGCACAGTGCCCTGGTCTGAGATGATGTCTTTCCATTCATAGAGGCCAATGTCGGAACATCACTGTAGATAGTAGTCTGTGTGTTTTTCCTACTCAGGCACAGTGTGCAACAAAGGACCACAGAGGTTGTTCTTGGCTTGGAGCCTGAACTGTGCTTGCGTGCTGCAGAGAGGCAGGCAGTGCTGACACACCAAGTGACCGGGGATATTAGAATTAAGGCTATAGAGTACAAATTCTCAGCAGTTTGGATGAAAGGTGACCTTGATCCTAGACACTTTGGTAGTTTCTGGATTTTTTTTTATGTGAAATATAATCTGTGAAAAGGTGTGGATTTCAATGAATGTATAATTAGTGCATACCTCATCATCACAGGTGACTTAGACACACACAAGTACTCACAACTAAAACACAACTAAAATTGTGGACAAAGAAATGATCGATAAATCAATGTCATAGGTTGATGCAGTTTAGTCATTTTAAATTTAGCGCAACAAATATATATTTTTTATAAACCTGTGTTTTGTTTGGAAATTGTTTGATATCCATGAGAGCAGAGAATTTTTATTTTTTTTAAATAAAAGATCAATTGGGTTCAACTTCTGCATTTGCCCCGTGTATGCAGAGTTTGCATGTTCTCCCCATGTTTCAGGGGTTTCCTCCCGGTACTCTGGTTTCCTCCGCAGTCAAAAGACATGCATCGTAGGCTGATTGACATTTCTAAATTGTCTGTAGTGTGTGAATGTGTGTGTGATGGTGCCCTGTGATGGGTTGGTATCCCATCCTGGGTGCCCCCCAGGACCCTGTGTAGGATAAGCAGTACAGAAAATGGATGGATGGATGACAAAAGAGAAGAGAAAGGGAGACTGACATTGGAAGAATGAGCTATAACATTTTCATAGTTTGACAACACTGTCACTGACATGGTATATGAAAAAGAAAGATTTGGAGTAGGACATGTTACAGTTGATCAGTCTGTAAATGTTATATGCACTGTGTAACTTACACTAGGCTTAATAACATTTATACTTCCCAAAAAAAGAAAAAGAAAGATAGCTAGAGTTACATAGGAGGAGAATACCAGAATATGGCATTCACGTTCAGATTTGTGAAATTATTAAAGTTTCTGTAGTTCAAGACATGGGTGTATAGTTTTAGATGTCACCTAGAAGAAACTGGCATTAAGCTGTGAATAATAGTTTTGTGGAATTAAATGAAAATGGTGACATACAAATAGCCTCTCAAATGTTTGAGTCTCCTAGCATCATGCCTGGGTTACCAACACTACCAGTGTACATTTGATGGCATCCAGACTGGCGGCTGGTTTACAGCACAGCTCATCGAGAACAATTTCTGCTTTAATCATTTGTTTTGATTATAGATGAAGGAAGTCACATGATCTGAACGAGAGCTCTCACTACATCTCACACCAAATCTTTATAAAGCTTCCATGGCGGAAGCAAACCAGCCTCATGCTAATAAATAACTATAAAACTGCTTTAATTCCCTCAGTCATCTTGCTAAGTGTCATCTTCTTCATGAGTTGATTGGGGCTCTTTAAGAAAGAAAATGTGCATTAATCAAATAACCAGTATTTAATGTATATTAACCCCGCTTTAAACTGGAGTTATGAAATTTTTATATTCCCTCTGCATCTCTACACAATGATATATGTCTCTCATCACTTTCTGCTCTGTACTTCTACTAGTACATGGACATTTGTATGGCAGGTGAATACCATCAGATAGCTTTTTTAGTTATTTATTTATTTTTTACAGCTCGGCAGATGAAACAGCTTTATAAGGGCATAAACTGATAACATGGCATGATGGTTAACCTTGGTAAATCTCTTCAATTAAGGCGCCCTCGCTCGGAGAGAGATGGCAAAGATACAGGCCAAAGATCTTAGATCACAATCTCATTCGATCTTCACAGGGTGTCGGCTCAGGACACCCAGACGCAGTGTTCCAAATGGCTAATCGATTGTGCTGATTCTGAAAATCAGAGGGCTAGGAAGGAGCTGTTTGTTCCATAGCAGTTCAATACATTTGATTAACCTTGAAAGAGCTAAGCCGTAACTACAGAATCCTAATAGGTGTATTTTTATCACTTCAAGCAGGTAATTAACAAATCAGAGATCAATATGGTTGAAAGCTATATTGTACATTACAATGAGTCCCTGCTACATTGTGACATAAAAACAAAACAAAACAAAACAAAAAAAAACCTTCACCTGTTCACCTGCGTTGCCTTTACCTATGTGTATGAGAGGATCAGCAGCCTTAACGATGAAAAGCAGATCGTGGGCACTAAGGCTCTTTGACGCTTTCTCCAGAGATCATATTATCCACTAGTGTTATTATTCTGTATGTGATAGGTGTGTTCTATCATTTCAAGGCTGTTTAAAGTTTAAAGCATGTGCTTAAACCCAGCAAGCAGACAACCAGAAAGGAGTTCATGGCAGATTTGCTGCACAGGGAAACAAAAGTTCTGAAACTACTCTTCTACAAATACTACCTACTCAGACACCCACACACGACTGCATGATCATCCTTTCACCCCCAGGCTTACCTAGACTGGGACAAAGAGATAGATGCACACACTGATACACAGACACTGAAAAAAAATGTTTCAGTTGTGCACTTATGAACTAAAAGCCCTTGTAGAGAACAAATAATCACCCCATTTTTTCAACAAGAACCATCTGTCTTGAACACTTTCAGCAGAAAAAAAATAAATAAAAGCCTGCAGAAGCACTTCTAAATCAGCAAACATGGTTTCATATGAAACTGTTTTTAATACTCAGAACAAGTCTCACCATTGACGAAGAAGAAGAAGAAGAAGAAGAAGAAGAAAAGAAAAAGAAGAAGAAAAATAGTGCTATCCTCTTCATACCTTTAACCATTAACTGTTGAAGGTTGTTTATAAAAGAATTTGTGCCTTGGCTTAACAAATCTGTTCCCCTAAAAAAACAGCAAACAGAAATATCTTCTGAACAGACTCAGACAGATTTGCAAAAAGCTTTTCTCACTGTGACAAAGACGGAATAATTGTGATGGATAGCGCGTAGACAAAGCTTCGTTTTGCCATTATGCTGTAGCCTGCTACTTCTTTAAACTTACACCATTAGTCATTCAGGTGGCCTTTTACTCTGTTTCACATTTTTATAATAACTTACAGCCTCAGTCAAAAATGGCTTCAACATGGAGGGCAGTATTTAGCACTGTAAAAACAACAGTAGCGCACCTGCTAAAGCATCGTCCATTAGTAGTCTATTAAGAACAAATCATAGCGTAGTCAATGTGCTGTGCTGGCAGGACCTGACTGCGCTTTTGTTTTCCTGGGCCCGTATTCACCAACCCTTTGACAATTACTCATGAGAATGGTGCTAGAAATGCGATTATGACTAAAATTAATCACAGCTCAGTGTACTGCCTAGAAGTAACATTATAAAACTACTTAGCCTTATTTTCAAGAAGTAAGATCAGCATTTATGAATCTGCGTAATGAGGGTATCTGTATGGACACTTACTTGTGACATGATAATTATATTTACACACATCCATCCATCCATCCATTTTCTATACCGCTTATCTTACAGGGTCACAGGGAACCTGGAGCCTATACCAGGGAGCATGTGGCACAAGGCTGGGTACACCTTGGACAGGGTGCCAACCCATCGCAGGGCACAATCACATATACATTCACACTCCCATTTATATACTATGGATGCTTTGGAAATGCCAATCAGCCTACCATGCATGTCTTTGGACTGGGGGAGGAAATCGGAGTACCCAGAGGAAACCGACACAGCACGGGGAGAACCTGTAAACTCTAGACACACAGGGTAGTGATATGAATCAAATTCATTTTAATATGTGTTAATATTAATGATGTGTGATAATACTATTAGTATACAAGTTAATATTATTAATATGCTTAAAGATTACATATTTCTCTGTTGTCTCATGAAGTTGTTCACAGATGCAATTACATGTTAAAGGAACAGTTGCAAAAATGTCCTTCAGATTAACAAACCATATGAAAACAAGATAGAAGGAAAGAAAAATGATGGAAAGAGAGAAAGTTGTTGACTTAAAAGTTGGTAATTATATTTCTTATCTGTAAAATCTTTAGATTCACATATGCTTGTTTTTCCCCCCATTCTGTCAATTACTACAATGACCCCTGGCAAACCAGTTACAAATGCAGGCATATTGTTCATTATTTCCTCCCAAGTGGTAGGGAAATAAACTTGCAAATGATACGAGTTGTTCTAAGTGCTTATAGTGTTTGATTGATCTCTACTGATTACTGCCCTCTATATACCGCCTTCTTTATGTTTACACTGACCAATGCCAGTACTCTCTCTGCAAGAACTGTACCTAATCTGAGTTCTGGCATATGGAAAGAATTGTAATTTGAGTCTTACACCCAGCCTAATGCGAAAGGTGTGATTAAAAAGCAGATGCTCTACAGCAGTTGGGTGTCCATCCAAACAACCAGTCTTCATTATCCAGTTCCATCTGGACAGAAATCAATCATATCAGCTTCTCACCCCACTTTTTTTAATGTAGGCAAGTATATTCCTGGCTTCAGTCTGGGACCTACATTTACTCCCCCAACTGATGAGCAATATTGCTTCCATTGGAACAGCTTATTTATTTATTTTTTTAATGTTTAGGACACTGAGGGTTTTCTGTGGATAATTAATATCTCAGTTTCTCATACCATGGTGCCATGGTAACACAAAGTATCCATTCCAGTGCTGCACTGTTGTCTGAAAGCAATAGGTGCCACAAGCTACAGGAACACTGCCATAAAGCAAATACATAGCAGAAACATTGTCAGTAGATGTGACTAAAACAATATAAGGTCCAAACAAAACGAGTACCATCAAAATTATGGAGCAGTGCACCTTTTTTAAAATGAAAAATTATCATTCATTAAGTACTAATTTTCTCATTCATTCAGTAATAAGAAATCGAGATGTCCCAATCAAGTATAATGTAACATCAATGAGATGGGTGTCAAAACTGATTCTCTTACCCATGACTGCCAGAGCTGTGGCTTTGGTTAAATTCTTCTTCATAGTTTCAATGACCTCAAAGCCACTGCCATCCAGATTACACCTGTTGACCGTGCCATTAGCTGAGCTAATCCAGTACAACTTGCTTGCAGGAAAGTCTATTGAGAGACCTAAGGTGGGTGTAGAACGTTAGGACTAGGATTCTAGGATTTTATGACTTTGGTATATGTTTTCAAATGACTTTGGAATAGAGCAAAATGTGATGTGTGTGAATATGTGGAAACTAGTTTATGCAGTACTGTGTGAGTCTATGGGACAAGACAACTTGATAAAAAGACTATTTTGATTCAGCAGTGGACATAAGAGTATAAATGTCGGTTTTGAATATAGGTTAAGGCAGGTGAGCGGAAAAAAATAAAATATGTGATTAGACATACCTACTGGATCTCTCTGGTTCTGGTGAAGAACTTTCCTGTTACTCCCGTCCATGTTTGCTAGATTTATCGTATTCCCATCTGTCCAGTATATCTTCCTATAGTGTTCAATTGAAAAGACATTAGTCTAATGTGTTTATTCTAAGGTATACATTATATTAGATATTTGTCCAGAATACAACTTAAGCCTAGAACTGTTAAAGGACTGGACAATTTCTACAAACACTACATTTCCAACATTTGCCCATGGAATAATTCTGTTCCTCCTGTATTTTTTTCAAGCAAGTGCATAAATCCATTAAACAGTTTACTGTATTACATACTTATTTTACAGTATATGTTAAATACACTAAAATACTTTTTGGATTGCATACCCTTTGGCTGGATGTACTGCCAGACACTTTGGTTTATCAATCCCATGGATGACTGAAGTTTTAAGTGCTCCATCCAGGCGAGCAACATTGATCTGGGTCTCTTCATTTTCAGAACTCAACCAGTACATATTCCTTGAGAGCCAATCTACTGCTAGGCCACGGCAGTTCTGAATATCTGCAAATGGCAGAAGCAACTCACAATAAAAGGCATCAACTTCAGCATATTCAGTGGTGGACAAATACTTTAAGTAGCCTGGATGCCTGGGAAAAGCAGATTTCATGTCCAGGCTGTTTGTATTTTTATCAGTAGTTGATCAGCAGACAGGTAGGTTCAACAACCAAAATGTTGGCTATGTAAACTATGTTTAAGCTTATTCTATCTTATAATGCGGTAGTGCTGTGTCAGCTATTTAGGTAAACCTTGACAGTCAGCTTACAAAATGTAAAAAAAATAAATAAATAAATAAAAATCTAAACCTGTTTGCTGCAATTTCCATCACAAATTAGTTTAAATACTGCCTACATGAAAATGGAGGGGAAAAAATTCAAACCATTTCATAAAATGCAGGGAATATCATGCATTACATACAATAGCAAAAGCACAATCTAGATGATGTAGAATTATTTTTTTTTTTTGCTAAGCAGATTAATTAGCGTGGGTGGATGGCGGACGATCTTTCCAGAATCAGGAAAAAGCAGATATGTGGAAAAACACCAACAAAACCAAGCAAAGTGCAGTCAAACAAAGCTGTCATATAACTCTTCTGCTATAAGTAATGGGTACCACATTGTTAAACATATTAGGAGGAAATGAAGACAATAGTCAGTCTTGAATAATATATTTTAATAACGTCACATAGTCAAGATGCTGGGCATCAAATTGCTTACTTTTGTCAAGGGCACAAACAGGATGTGCTACGTGATCTTATACTCGTTCATTTCTCTTGGCTGTATTCAGTTAACTGGATATCTAGCTCTTCACACATTATTACATTACATTACACTAGCTACCACTTTTGAGTCAGTTAGGTTTCTGGGAAACTACAACAGGGGACTGGGCAGCACACTGCATTTTCCACCTGCCCAGAAAGCTAATGGATTTATGATTTGTCCACCTTGAAATGGATAGCAAGCTGCATTAGCACTAATAGCACTAATCCTCCATACTCATAAGTACAGTGCTCTTTTTTTAATATTATACCTGCTTTGCTGCATGTATTATAATTATGCACTTTCTCATTTGTTCATTCTAAATGTAGTTTGAAGAAAGAAAAAAGTAAGTAGCAATCTACATATTCATAAAGTGCAGGAGAAGTATTTTCACTGCTCAAATCTCATCCTTTTTAATACAGGTCAGAAAATAGCGAACTATCTGAAAAAAAACAAGTCTTTTTTAATGACATAATTTTCCTTAGCACACTCCATGTTTTTGGCATTTCATTCATCTTGCACTAAGCATGTTCTTCCAGTAGTTGAAAAACAATTTAAAACTAGGTTTCAGAAAAGTTAAAGGACAAAGATTTAATTTACAGTATAACTCAAAGTCTCATTATAGGGGACCAAATTTATGATAAACATGGTTAGAACTAATAAATAAAAATGGCAATAACTTATTAGATTCTTATCACTTTAAATCTGCCATCAAGCAGTAAAGACAAACTGCCCTGCGTCACTTTTTTTCTTGTTAAATATACTACCTTACCTCCAGAGATGACCGTCTCAAGGCTTGTTCCATTGATGAAGGCCCGCTTTATAGTTTGAGTCTTCACATCTGCCCAATAAATCCGTTCCTCTAGAGCATCGTAATCCACGACCGTGACATCATCAATGTCAGGGACAGTTAAAGCAGTCATGATGTTCATATAGGGATTATCGATGTCCACACCTCGGATCTCCGAACGTCTCACATACAGCAAAAACCTCTTCAGTGCTGGGAAATAGCAAACATGGCAAAAACACCGTGCAAGGTACATAGATGAGTTTTCAGGAACCTTCGTATAGGAACAGTGATGTGATATGAGTCAAAGTAAGAACAGTTCATGTACACTGACAGGAGCTGGATTTTAATTTTTAGTCTTTAATTTTATAGTACCTCAACGCTGAACAACAAAATCCTATAAAGTCAGAAGATTGTTGAGGTGAACATGCCACAAAGTATCTCACCACCTCAAACTAACACACAACTTGTACACTCTGTATAATATGAGAATGGTGCATGAACCCGAGCAGAGTAGAGAGGTGTTAACTCACCCACGCAGTAATGGCTGTTGGGTGAGATCTTCATGAGGTGTGGGCACGCACATGTTGCAGTGCGGTTGTAATCGATGAGGCAAAGATGCGAGCAGGGACCTCTTCCACTGTTCTCCTCACAAGGGTTTGTGGCTGGAAAACCAACAGTGACATGAATTCAGGGCAAACAAAAGAAAACACACAGAGGAGAGAAATCAATACCAAGTATAATGGCTCCTGGTTCACGAATGCTGCCATCTTTAAAGGAATATAAGCTAACCTTTGCTGACATCAATTGAACAAATTGTGTTCAAACTTTCTTGTGCAGACAGACACAGGCAGACTATCAAAACACTCTGTAAAGCACTTACAGTGAAAATGAAGGAAATTACTTTTCTTGATTAAACGTTATGGCCTTTGAGGTAACAGCCAAACTGCTTACATTTAAAGGAAATGGCCATAGACACTGCTGTTAAGCAGACAAACAAGCAATAAACTTTTCAATTTAAAAGAGAATATGATCTGGTTCAAACCTACAAGGCTACTACAGTACATACAGAGATTCGCTTACTGTTTTATGTCCTTTGCACAATGCTATTCATCCAAACTACTGCTACGAACCACACATAACCTTACAGTGCAGTAGCACAGTGCATTCAAAAAAGAAAGAAAGAAAAAAAAACAACTCTAGCTCTTTCTGAAACACCTCTAGCATATCTGTTTCATGAGTGGCCCATTTCTTGGGTACTTCATCAGGGACTATTGCTGACCAGGCAGATCACATGATAATGGCTAAGAGGTCACTGGAGAATAGTCAATTAGCTCTCTACGCCTTTTCACTTTTCACAAAGCTGTCTTTGTCAGCACTATTCCAAGAACACCAGGGGAACATCTAAAATGGATGCAAATGCATGCACAGAACATCCTGATGTTAAGAGAGGAGAGCTCTCCTGGCAATATCACCAGTAACATTTATACAAGGTAACAGCAGTGACACAATGAAACTCACTACAAGCAAGCTTCACTAAGAAAGCATGTGTTGTACAAGAGGGTTTTTTCTTTTAAATTAAGATTCTGGACATGTCCTGCAAACCTCTTGTAATTTATATCTGAACTAAGAGAGGTTATGATCCAGCTGCTTTATTTGGAAATAGCCCGCTAATTGGATTTACTCTGACATGATATGATTCTTCAGCTTTTTCTTTTAGGAATGGTACAGTGTTTACAGTTAGGCATGCCATTAGATATTAGTTAAAGTATTTGGGAACTGGCGTATTTTTCCCAGAATATTTAACCTATCAGTGAATCCAGAGCTACATTACAACACATAATTAACTCAGAAACCAACTGCATTCGTAAAAATAATTGCTCCATTGGGATTTTCATAAATGGGCCTATTATTTCCCTCCAATTTTTAATACATGCATTTGGCATGTATTTGTAATTATTTACTGTAAACATGAATAAGTAACAAAATCATAGTCTAGCAACCCATTAAATTAATTATACATTCGTTAGGTCTTCTGGGGAAATCACACAGTTTGGAGGAAAAAATATGGATAAACAAAGGCAGTGCACTTGAATCGACTGCTCAGAACGTAACTTTTAGTTAATAATGCCCAGCTTTTATGATAAGCAGGCCAAAGATGTGAAACAAAGACGTGGCACACTTCATGAGCCTGGGCTTACAAATAACAATATAAGTAAGCTGTGGAGGTGGTGGTGGGATGGG
>JAOUWY010000075.1:15328942-15342184 GCA_025728095.1 Prietella phreatophila
TGGGGGGGGCAGAGTGTTCATGCTTGCCTGCCCTCCTCTGATTTGCCTCTGTTGAGTTTAGAGATTTACATTCACAAACCGAATCCATTCTGAAATGGGATTGAAGGCATTTGTGAACATTTGTAGAAATGCTTTAAACAATGGAAATCATACAGCATGCTCTAGCTATCATGGAAGACTGGTGCCCAACATTATTTCTTTAACCTCACGTTGCCTTCAGCTCTTCTACTACACGTAACATATTTACAGCCTGTTGATGCCTACAGTCTAGCGCCATTAACCCACTGAGCATTTTCTCCCATTACACTCCTCTGGCATCCAGAGGTTCCCTGTCTCCCCTGCCAACACAGTAACACCGAAAACAAACCCAATTTCCGTGGCCTGTTAGCTGCGATTTTGGACGGCAGTGATAGCCAGCCTTTCCCAGCAGGCTCTTTAAGATTGGATTAGCTATACTTATTGGCTTCCTTGGCAACGTAGCACAATTTGTCTGCACTTATCAGAGTAAAACAGTCACTCAACTGCACTGGCAGAAGATCTGAACTGAGCCTGTGCTGGTTGGCAGCATTTTCTGCTGTTTTGGGTGAGTTGATACAAATGAGATTACTTTAGCTGAAGCATACTTTAATAGAAAGCTGTTCACCTGGAATGTTTTAATATTAGTAAACTACAAATAGTCTCCAATAAAAAGGCTAAAGAAGATTTCACTATATTTTTGTCACCATTACAACAGTATATTGAAGTGTAAAATAAATGATGCTTAACATTTAAGGGACCTAGATATAAAACTGTAATAGGTAACATTCATTTGAGGTTTTATAAGTAAACCCACTTTGTTGTGTATTTAACAGGGATAGAAGCCTAATTAACAAATATTTTCCTAGTACATAAAAAATTAGGCAACTGCTCATTAGTGATGGCATATATTCACATTATACTGCTGTTATATTCATTATGCTGTTTCTTTTTTCTGACCCAGATAAAGTCACAAAGGGCACCGTGTGCATTCTGAAGACAAATTGAAGCTTCCTTACCAGCTAGGAAGGAGTGAATAGGAAAATTGGCTTGAGAAACTACCAAGACACAATTAAAATAAATTTAGGTAGAGTAGAAGAACACATCTAGAGGTCACATTAAGCTGGCTTGTTCTCTGCATGACCACTTTTTTCAATTATGCACCACCCTCAATGGAGGCACTTTCTGATGGAATCAACTCAAATGAATTTTCATACCATGGAGAGGCCACTGGATTAATTCATTTTGTACTTCACTCTCACAAAACCTGAGCCAGGACAGATCATATTTTCATATTTCCTCTATAATGTGGTCCATTATCGTATTTCCACATAAGGTGGAGCACAGCAAGTTAATAGGCTTAATGGTTTATTTTGCAAACAAGCTTGATTGATTTCTTGATTTTTGGTTTGTTTACTTGTTTTTTATTTATTGCATTTGCTGACTTCTTTGATCAAGTGTGGGCATTTGTATAGAGAAGCCTTGTACAGAAGGAGCATGGCATACTGCAAAGCATAACATTTTCCAAAACTTACTGCAGCATAGTTAAACCTTTAAAGAAAATGCTCAGATCAGTTTCACATGAGTCTCACGCGCACAGGGGCATAGCCATAATTTCTGATGGGGGTGGGGTGGGAGAATGTTGAAGGTATTCTTTTTTCTTACCTTTGTCTTATTGATGGGTTTTATCTCTTCTTGCTCTTATTTGGTTTAATATGCTATTTAGGATTCTGTACTTGCATGATGTGTGTTGTATATTGCACTGTATTATTTAAATATTGCAAATTGTGCTTAGTGTACATTGGATTGCATATACATAGCACACAGTATATAATATATACTTATTCTATTCTATTCAACAGTCCACAGTTCAGAAAAGAAATGTCACTCAAACACTGTTGCAAAGATACTGTAACTGAACTAAACAAAGAAACATGTCATTGTAATGAGACCATATATCAGTACAATAACATGTTATATCAACAGTAAAAGAAACCATTAGTGTAACATGCAACGCTGCCTGATCCAGACTTATGTAATCCATAATTCACCATTAACAATTCACCATCTTTTTCTAATGTGAAGGACTCAGATAACACATCTGTAATAAAAAAAATAAGCATGGGCGTGAAACATGACATGAGTGACCAATTGTCATGGCAACGTCAGGTCACGTAATGACTTATAGACCTGTACACGTATAGAAATCAAAGATACACAAATTGGCCATGGTCAGTGAAAAGGTGTGGGGAATTAATTTATGTTTTATTAAAAGTGTGTTGGACACTGCAGATTCGATGCCCCCACACAAGCCAGTCTTATATCATTCACTTTAAAGTATTGGGTATTTACTATAGCCTGATGGCAAACAATCCAAGATTGTCTTGTTTACTCATCACCAACTGCTTTTTTAATAACTACAGGATTCCACTGACAATAGATCTTGCTTCAATAAAGATTAAATCTTAAAAGTTTGTATTCCAAAACTACAGAAAAGAGCAGAGAGCCAGTCAGAATGCAACCTTCAAGATTCTGAAGATGGAGGGCATAAATGTGTACACAACATATCAAATGCTCAGTATCCCATGAGTGAAGCATGACTGAATGTAAGAGTAGTTACACATGTATAACAAGAACATAATGTCACTACTGGCATTAGTTACAATAAGAGAAACAGACAAACATAATGCATTACAACATTCCTGGAGTATTAAAATACGTACTCTGTGGTTGTCTGCTAGGATGGTAAATCTGTAGGTCAAAAGGCTGGGCACTGGTCTTCTGTATGACTGTGACATTGTGTCCTGTCCATTTATTAGCCTTGGCCAAGGTATTGGTCCTCCAGTCAGTCCAGTACACACTTCCTCCAAAGAGAGACACTGCGAAGGGGTGCGAGAGGTACTCATGGCCCCTTAGGATCTCAATGACCTCTGTGCCATCGTACAAGGCGGAGTAAATAGCATCCGAACTGTTGAAGAGACCAGGAAAACCTTAGGAGGGCTTCTCACACCCACAGCAGTTTCGAACTGCCACTGTTGACAAGGTGTGATACAGCTGATAGATGTCCTGCGGGACTTCCACTACAAGTACTCACACTTTGTCAGACTAGTGACTGCAAGTGAAAGACAGATGAAAGATGCACCATGTTTGTGTATGACTATGTGTTGTTGTGACACAGATTTGTTCTAATAGCAGCAGCAGTATTGTCTTTTCCATTCTTAAAAAAAAAAAAAAAACCTAAATTTTTCCAACCTACTGTGTTCAATTGATCACACCAATTTATATATATATATATATATATATATATATCAATAATCCTCACATCCTCGCCTACCGAGCATCTGTCCATATTATGCGTCTCTCCAGGTGGTCCAATGTTAGTCCGTTTGGCCAGGCTCCTATCTCCATATCCTTGAAGACTACATGCCTCCCACTTCCACTCATTGATGCAGCCTCAATCCGTGGAAAGTTTGCATCCCAGTCTGTCCAGAACACAATTCTGCAAAACAGCATAAGCAGAAAAATAATTATTTCCCCACCGTTGACAACAGCAGAGAAGAGATTACTAATACAGATACACTCCAGGGTAAATCCAAGCCAAATCACAGCAGGGTAAACCACAGCCAAATATTTCCACTAGGCTCATCTGGTAATGAATTATATGAGTAATGTCCTATGAACTGCCATAAATAAGCAAACATTCAAACAGAAATGAATATACCAGTGATAAAGATGCAATAATAATCACTTAACATATACTGTATACTGTCACATGGCTCATACTAAATGAGAAATGCCCACACACCAGTAAACACTCAAAAAGCATTTTATATGAAAACATTTAACATTTGCTCTACAATAGTGTTCAGAGGCATATCAAGGCTCTTTTCTTATTCATTCTATTCAATCCCTTCATTTTCAGAACCTCCCTTCCCATACCAATACATTTAGTAGTATTTAACAAGTAGCAAGCTGTTAGACTGCAAAATCTGTTAGACTTTATTATTACAAAATATCACTTCAGCCTCCAGTGAGACCATTTACAGTGTGTCACTCAATTGAGTGCCAACATGAGCTGCAGCTTGCGAGCAGAGATACTGTGTCTGTCCTCTCTGTATTGCCCATGGCACTTAATAGGAATTATTTCCAATGCCTGAAATGGGCAACATAAGCCACCAGACTATGTTCAATTCATTTTAGTGCCAACAAGCATTCTCTAAGCACTAAATGCTACTGGGATCAGCATGTGACTATTTTGAGCTCATGTTGTCATACTTGAGGCTTCTTCCTTCCCACACGGTGCCTTGAGAGATTGGAGAAAAGTGCGAATAGAAATAAAAAGGAAGCATAATACAACAAAACACATTTTCCTTGACATGTTATTAAAAATGTATGTCAGAATGTCTTGCAGGAATGCACTTTCTAATTAAAAATGGTTTGATAATTTTCTTTCATTAAAAAAAATGCATAAAACTTTAATGTATTTTCTCTGTCTTTTTCCATGAATGCTCTATAGTATTTGTCCAAATTTACTCAAAGAAAATAAAATACCCTTGACTCATTTTAGTGGAGTAATACTAACCCTTGGCCTGGGTCCAGAGCAAGGGCACGAGGGTGCTCCATCCCCCCTGCAATCAGTGTAGTTCTCATTTGTCCATTCAGCTTTGCCACCTCAATCTGATCCAGGTTACTGTCAATCCAGTAAAGATTCCCTGCAATCCAATCCACTGCCAGTCCCTCAGGAGTGGCCAAACCATGCTGAATCACTACTTCAATCCCAGTAACACCTGCAACAGCAATCACACCAACATCACTAGCACAAGCAAATAGGCCAGAGAGTGTGTAGAATTCATTGCATGAAAGTATTCCACCTTTTGTGCCTTCATTTCCCCAAAATGCTATCAGGAGAAAATAGCAAGCTCAGGAGGAGAGCAGATTGACATTACAGACAAAGGAATCTGTCTCCAGGCTTTCTACTAAACATTAAAGCCTTTCCCAGGCTGTCTATAATCCAGCTGTTTGCAATTATCCTTGGATGCAGAGAGCCTAATGAAATGCTAACAAAGGGTATGCAACAGTCATGGGGTACAGGCATCAGGTCATAGAGAAAAATACAGGCTAGTGTGATACATGCAATGGGGGTTCCCATTGCTAAATGGCCACACAGTGAATTATGAGCATTCATCAGTTCCTTCTGAAATTTTGTGGTTCCCTTAAAGACAGCCCCATTTCTGTCCCAGCAGGCCTCAAAATAGTCCTCTACAAAAACATATCCTACTTTCATAGAATAAAAGTTGAAATCAGACCCATTTTTTCTTCAGTTTAAGGCAGAATGAAATAAATAGGGATCTAGACACTGAGGTATGTCACTCTGTCTGTGGGACTGAGCATGTACCTCCAGTGTCTGAGAGCTTTCCCCTGTAGATCTTATCCTCCACTACGTCAGTCCAGTAAAGCAGGCTGTGATTGAAATGGAAGTCCAGCGCAATGGTGTTCCTGAGTCCAGGCACTAGCAGACTGTAGTCGCGCTTGTGAAGGTCGATTCTTCTGATCTCATGCCGGATGGAAAAGATAATGAAGGCTTCAAATGGATCTGACAGTGTGGAAAGAGACATGTACACAACTAAAGCCCATTTCTCGAAATCACATGTCATAGTTTTATGAAATAAGAGCCAACTCTGTTCTGCATATGTTTCTCAAGATCGACTCATAGTATATCACACAGATGCTCATTGTCATCTGCCAGCTAATGACCCAAATTTGACTGCCTGACACAATCTAAAAGTGTTTGGCAGGCATGCTGCTGTAAAGACATTAGCTTCTCACTGGAAACCCCCTGATTGTCTGTCCTACTGTCATTGGATTATTGGTCCTTTTATTGCTTTGCACTGTGAGTGCATCCACTACATAAAGCACAGAATGCATGTAACTCAGCTATGAATTCACTAACAGCCATGATATCAAATGGGAATTTTAGGTGAAATGTGTAACTTAGATAGATTATGCTAGGGTTTTGTGGTATTACTTGCACTGTGCAGAGTAAAAATAGCTAGCTGTCTAGCTGATTCGAGCAAGAATTAACAAATTGCTATTTTGCCAAAACTCTGTTTGCATCACTTCTTTGCAATTACAATTTGATGTGCCTCCAAATGCACCCAGTTTATGACAGAGTAGATATTTCAATGGGTAATGTGCACAAACTGTGAAAGTACCAGTGCTATGACAACTCTCCCCATCCAGATCGAGCCTCCAGCCAGGGTAGCAGAAGCACTTTACTGTGGTTTTGTACTGCTCACACCTCTGACTGCACTTCAGGTGTCGGGTGCAGTAGTCCACCACTTCACAGGTCTTATTGTCTGAAGCCAAATGTAGCCCAGTGGGGCAGGAACACACCACTCCTCTACTGGGAGCCACACTACACTGATGACTGCAGCCCCCATTCGCCTGTAAGCATTTGTCTGAGAAGACATAAAGGGGAGAAAACACTTGTTTGGAGGAAAGGGCTTAACTGTAATTAAGTAAGTAAGTAAGTAAAAAGTAAGTAAATAAATTCATGATGAAATTTATTCAGTGGGTGGAAGCAGACTATACAAATAGTGTATTAAATACTTTTCTCTGCACAGTTTCATTAATGCATGGCAAATTACTTATAGCTGATGGACTGCCTATAAATTTTGTTCCAGCCATTCTTTATACAGACTCATGTATGCATCTCATACTGTAATAAAAGTTTCTCGATATTATTTGCTTCGTTCCCAACTTGATTGGTTTGCATGTAGTGTTATCAATGTAATGAAGGAATACTGCACCCCAATGAGGCCATTATTTTTGGCTGCAGTTTCCCCCTTCACAGATAAATAGTCCTGAAAAGGAATTAAGCTGATAATAATTGGATTTTTTTTTCCATAGCTAAAGTCTGGTAATTGGCTGAAACTGTATGAACTATAATAAACTGGAAGTGAGGAAATATTAGTGAGTATTAAGCCATTGTGAAATAGAAAGGCTTGAAATAACAGACCAGTTTTTTGGCTCATGCAAACACTGAAATGCAGTAGAAATTGTCACTATACATGTAGCAAGAAAAACATAACCAAAAGATAAAAGTAGAGATGCACCGATGTAAAACGCAATTTTTCACGCTATCGGCCATTAGCCGATAGTTTAAAAACATCAGGTGATCAGGGCTGATTATATCCTGTCAATCAAAACAGGATATATGGGAAAACACATCGGACTTCTGCTGTGTGTAAAGAAGATGTCTCTTGTGTGGAATTATTTTGAATTGGGTGAAAATGACGACAAAATTGCAGTTTGTAAGCGCTGCACTGCTAAAATTTTACACCGCATGCTGCAGCACAGCAAAGGTGGTGCTTATTTTTTTTTTCAGAAATGCTTTTGTGTATAGTGAGTGAATGTGAAGCCTAACAGGATTTTTTTAGAATGCATTCAGTGTTAATATGAATTAATAACATTCAATAAGTTAAGAAATCTTACTTTAATCTTCAGAATTTATTTCATGTGTTAATGTTAATTAGAGTAATGTGTTTTCTGATTATGAGACCAGTTACTGTGAAACAACTTGTTGAAATGGAGAGAATAAAGTTTTTATTTGCATTTCCTTCAGAATTTTGGAATTAATTATTATTAATTTAAAAGAAGGCATAAAAGGCAGAACCACTAAACTATCGGTATTTGCCGATATCACGCTGAATAATCAGGTACTGTATCGGAGCAGAAATTTAGTATTGGTGCATCTCTAGATAAAAGTGTTCTTATCAGAAAAGAAAAGTAAATCTGTTTACATTTTAATTATACTGAGCTAATGGACATTGCTAGCTAAGTGTGACAGTGCCACATTGTGAAAAGTCAGGCACTTTTAAGAAATGAGGCTGGTGCAGTATTACATTAAAGAAACTGGCTTTGTGCACAGCAAACAAAATGTACCCTGTCTGAGTACAGGATATCTTTATTACTTATAGTGCTTCAAGCTAAGTGAAAACAGAAACTGAGGTTCTGTATCTCTTTTCAGAGTTTTCAAAAACACACACTTTCTCATCTCTAATGAAAAGCTCTTTTTTTCTCTTGTCCTTGTTTAAAGACAGGAAAACCAAGATTTAAGAGCTGGATAAATTGACATTGTTCCAAGGACTCATTGGTTTTAGTGATTAAGATGATCCCCTCAGCACTGACAAGGATTTAATTTAGTCCATGGGGGGGGCACTGAAATTCATCGTGGAGCAGAACCTTTTCTTCCCCAAGGATACAGTAGAAAACAGGCTAGATGTGCTGGCTCAAATCAACCAGCCCCTCAAGCTATCACTGCACTATATAATTGACAATGAGTTGGCTGAGCCATTGTGGGGGCCTTTTCATATTAGATGCACCATGTTCCTGTACAAGGCCAGTAGTCTCCCATGGGCTACTGTTGACAACAAGCTTAAATATACCAAAATGCTTATCTTATCCCGCTGTAAAGGATTACACATTGCCAAGTCTCCTGAGATTATTTCTACAGTGATGGCTACTGAAGCAAACACATTATCAAAGGCTGTTTCAGCCAGGCTGCACACAAGGATCACATCTAGAACAAGTAACACTTGCTCAAGGATAGAATGTAATACAGGAATGAAAGAAGACCATCCGGTTATTGTGTGCTAACATCAATACAGTAATGTTCAGCCATTAGGTGGTAAACACAATGCAAATTGATTCCCTCCACTGTGTATCAATTGTGCTACACACCATACACAGTGTATTTCTATCTAGTATTAATTATTGTTGTAATGTCAGACACGATCTGAAAAGCATCAGTGTGCACTGATATAACGTGTGATAAATCTTTTACTTCTTGGAACCTAGCAGAAGATCTTTCCAAGTTACAGAAATATAGATAAAGAATTTAGACAGTGATGTAATTCCTTCACTGAGATATTACATCTGTTATAGCTATAAAAATCAAAGCGACAGCAGTCAAAGATGATGCAAACAAACTTCTTCACTGGAGAGTATAACAAAGAATGACATGTAATACTGCATTCATTTATTTGACAGTTACGACCCCACAATGTTGATTTATAGTGATATTGCTCATACAAACACAAATGCTAATAGCATACAGCATTCCAAATGTATCCAATCCAAAAGACTCACAGACACTCACCACAAAATAGGCCTTCATCTGATTGGTCGGCACAATCGCTCCGCCCGTCGCAGATCTGGTGAGGATGCAGGCAGGTGGATGTGTCGTTGACACAGGGCTGTGTGGGAGGGTCACACATGGATGAGGTGCATGACTCCTCATCTGAGCGATCCTCACAGTCGTTGTCACCATCACAAACCCAGCTCTTACTGATGCACTTCCCTAGAGGCGAAACCAAGAAATACATCAAGCTGTCAAACCTAATAGGGTATTTTCAGGTAAGCATATTGATATTCCCAAAAGAAGTAAAAGGATGTGAAGAAGAAGAAGAAAAAAATCAGCAATACAGGGAAAGGTAGGATTTAAGGATCCTGAATAAAAAGCCTGAATATAACAGCTCTCAACAGTGATTAGTCCAAATTGGTCTTGTTATCACACTGATCACGGTCGCAAAATAAAGAAAAAAAAAATGAAGTAGTATTTAACATTTTCAGTCCACGCAAGAAAACTGTACAATTAGATGAACCACTTCAGTTTCTGATCTGGTATTGATTGTTTGGTATTGTTAAAGATGCTTATCTTTATGATTATGCGAAAATGCTTCCCAGCCTAATGCAGAGCTCTAACAAATCTGCAGCACAATTTATTTGCTACTATTCCAGTGGTCTACACATAGTGTAAGGCAGTGGTTTACAATCCTGGTCCTGGTAGCCCACCGCTCTGCACGTTTTGTATGTCTTCTTTATTTAACACATCTGATTCAGATCATCAGCTCGTTAGGACAGAGATTCATGAATTGAGCTAAATTTGTCAGATATGAGAGACATACAAAATGTGCATTCTGTGGGTCCCTAGGACCAGGATTTAAAACCATTGGTATAAGTATTAGCATGCCAGCAATCCAAAGAAAAAAGAACAAAACACTTAATGAGTTATGTTCTTTTATCATGCTGTTCACTGATCACTGTCTGTTCACTGTCTGTTTTTGAGGCAGCAGTCATGAAGTGGAATATCAAACAGTCTCACTAATTTCCTTTGAACATGTGTCGGGCAAAATGCCTTGCTATTCATGCCAAGTTCCAGAGCATATAGATAGATAGGTAAATATATAAATAGGTAAATAAATAGATTTTATTTGACATTCTTAGCCTTAGTCTTTCAGTCTACAGAGAGAATGTGCTGCTCACAGCATGCAGAATGCCTCTTTGTTGTGCAGTATATCAAATGAGGATATCTGGAGTACTGCACCAGTAAAATGTCACAGAGTCTCTCTCTCCTTACTCCTTACAAACACTTGCACTGACCTGAGTTTTTGCAAGTGAACTTGGCTTGAGGGTCACACGTCCTCTTGATGCCTTGACAATTGCTCTCGTCGCTGCTGTCCTCGCAGTCTTTGTCCCCATCACAGCGCCAGCGCTCAGGGATACATGTGCCATCAGCACGGCAGTGGAACTCCTCACTGCTGCATTCCACAGGGGGCAATACTGAGGAGAGATCATATACAATACATGTTATTCTATAATACTAATAATTCACAATGTTTAGCTGCTATGGCAATCTACTTTTGTTTTACTGCCGTGTGTGTGCAGAATTTGCATGCTTTCCCCTTTTTCCTCCCCCAGTCCAAAGACATGCATGGTAGGGTGATTGGTGTGTCCAATCTGTAGTGTCAGTAGTGTATGAATGGGAGTGTGAATGTGTATGTGATTGTGCCCTGTGATGGATTGGCACCCTGTTCAGGGTGTACCCCGCCTTGTGCCCGATGCTCACTGTGATAGGCTCCAGTGTCCCCACGACCCAGTAGGATAAGCGTTATAGAAAATGGATGGATGGATGGATGGATTTTGTGATACTGTATTACTTGAATGGCTCTACAAAGGATGGACTAGTCATTGCACACAATGTTTATAACATGAAATTAAATTATAGTCATCCAGAAGAGGTTTAATTTTGTAATCTTGTAAAAATAACAAAAAAATTCCATCAACAAAGATGTCATTTGAGGATTTTTATTTAACAGGTTGTCCATCACTGATTTGCTTTCTGCACAGATAATCAAAAGGTGCTAAATACACCTTAACTGATGTGTGTTTAAACATTTAACTTATTTATTCATTTAACATTTAACTAATTTAAGTTAATTACTAAACACCAATTTGCATATTGCAGCTTCTCAATTGTCTGCTTCATTGAGACAGGTGCTAAAGTTAAACTAGACTGCATGGCAGTGGCAGGCTGATTTGCTTAAGGCTTGATCATGTGTCTCCGGTACTTCACACACACACCTTACTTCACAGAGTAAGGACTATACGCTGATTAGGGCCCTTCAATGAGAAACAGTAAACTGGGCAGCCCCCTGGAGACAGAGCGAGGCTGAAGGCCTTCTCCAGGAGCAGATTTGATGAATGGCTTCCACATTTCTGTGACAAGCTAGTGAGCTGAAAGCATTGCGCGGCCCAATCTCGACTTTCAGAGGTAATTACAAGAGATTAAAAGATTCAAATCTGCAGGGCCATTCTCCAGTGAGCACAGATAAGATCAGATCTGCCGAGTAGTGGGGGAGAGAGAAAGTTTCAAACTTATGTTCAGCAAATTGGGGACATAGCACTAAGCCAATTATGAGCAGCTGACTTGATGGTTATCTTCCTGCTCTTCATGTTCATTTGTAATCAGTTGTTTTACGCAGACGCTGTGGTAATGAAACATTTCAAAGGCTTGTTAAGCTACTCACATGTGTTTTAAAATCAGTGAAAAGCACCATCTATGTTTGATGCTTGCTCTCATTAAAGGATAATGCAGACCTGAGAGTAGAAATGTGTAATGTGAGGTAAGCAGCTGAAAAGAATAGTGCCTTACCAGCACCAGAGCCTGCACAAGTCACATTTTCATCGCTGAAGTCACCGCAGTCGTTGTCGCCGTCACAGGCCCAGTGTTCAGGGATACACCTGCCAGTGAAACACTGGAACTGACCAGTGGAGCAGGCGTGGGCACACAATTCCTCATCACTGTTATCCCCACAGTCATCATCTACTCATACAGAGCGTACAATAGGACAAAGGCAGGGATTGGGACTGGTTAGTAAATATTGGCAAAGAATCCCTCATCTCAGAAGTATTGCTTCCATATCATGATCTGACATTATGATAATGTTTAATTCAGAAAAGAAACAAAAAATGACAAAAATATGTCACACAAAAAAAAAATATTTGAAGAGATGGATCTAATTTCATTTGTAGTACCTTTAAAGGAATCTGTGTCATATGGAAGTCAGTTATTGCTATTAAAATCAACTGAGTTTGAATACAATGATCAATTTACACTACATCCAAGCTGCTATGCTTTGTACTTATACAGTATAATTGCAGAATGGTATGTGTCACTCTATACACTCACCCGAATCACAGCGCCACTTGATGCTGATACACCTTCCGTTCGCACAGCTAAACTGGGTAAGCGGCTCACACGTGGGAAAGGCTGTGGGCAGATAGGGAGACCATGTGGACTGTGCACTCCAAAGATGCAGATACTCCAAACCCAGTCCAATATATCACTGTCTCTTTGATGCACCGGAGCAGAAAGACCATTTTTCATTTTGCATTTACCTTTGAAATATTGCGAAAGAAGTTTGCCATGGCACTGATTGCATGGTCATGCAAGCAGATTAAATTCTGAGTTTTTTTTTATTTTTGTCTTCAATAAATATGGTAGTCTTTTCAAATATGGGTAGATGGACTACAGCACTGTCTACATTCCAGAGAAAATAACATAAAATTGTGAAGGGAGAAAAAGAATAGAAAGAAAGAAGAAAAAAACAACCTCATACAGGATTTTTTTTTTTTTTTTTTACTGTAAGTCCTCTGTACCCTGAAGGTCACACAAAATGTCAAAGTGAATTATTGGTGTTTTCTCTCTGAGGTTAATGAAACATAAGTCATGAACAACTGGGAAAACAGAGCTCACTGAGGCTGTGGAAAATAGTCTGAGGCAATAAGAAAGTGTCTGAAGGCAATATCATGGAGCATCGTTAAGAAAATGTTTAGATGTATAAACACACATATCTGTCTGTCTCTCTCTCGCTCTCTGTCTCA
>JAOUWY010000075.1:15355187-15368235 GCA_025728095.1 Prietella phreatophila
TAAGTCATGTTTTGCAGAGGGGTCAAATACTTATTTCCCTCATTAAAATGCAAATCAATTTATAACATTTTTGACATACATCTACCATTAAAATTATATACTGATCATTTCTTTGTCAGTGGGCAAACGTACAAAATCAGCAGGGGAGGGGATCAAATACTTTTTTGCCTCACTGTACATATGAACATTCCTGTAAAATATCACCATCCTGTGTTGGCTGGTTTCTGTTTGTAAGCTCCAAGTATTTTTCTGAGCCAACAAAGAAAAGGTCTAAGCATGCTGATGGATAGTAAGTTAGATAGCTATGGGCCATATGTACTGCCTCCTTCCGACAATAAATCAATAATCCAGTTGCAGAAGGAGGGGTTAATGTTCAGCCGGGAGAATATGCTGCGGAGCCAAGGCTGATTGCATCATGTACTGAACAATTCATTCTATATGAAAACTACAGTAGAGTGGGTCGATGACTTATAACTCAAAGCATGTCATGGCATAAGGGCTACTGGCATTCATTTAGACTGACTATTCTATTCTTCAAGGGGAATTGACGGATGTCGGACTTTTGACTCAATGATAAGGGGTTCTCCGTGATAATGGCCTGACTGCAGTCAGTAATTGCTACATGGATGGAGGGGAGACTTGGAAGCACATTGTAGGGGTGAGGTTGAGTTTGAATTTTTCTTTAAAGCAGGTGTAAAGTTGATTTAATAATTTCGCTTGTATCATGCAATATATTTTTAATAATATCCAAGCTGCTGAGGAGATTAGTTATTAGTTTTTTTTTTGTTTGTTTGTTCCTTTTTTTATTATTATTATTCCTGCAGTCTTGGCTTTTGCTAACATGACTGCTTTGTTGAGTTTTGTTTTGCTTTGCAGCCACACATTCCTCCCTGTTCTTCTGCTTTGTTGATTGCTTTCTAATGTTAGAAATTCTGGGGTCATATCTGCAACTGTCACCCTCATTTTTATAGAAACATTCATTCAAGTATAATCATAAGGAGCACACAGTGTTAGAAACACATGGGGAGGTGTGAAAAATGAAAGCCTCTTTGATATTCTCTTGCATGAAAACAACCATCTCTGTGTACACCAAAGTACAAATTGCTACAATGTGACAATTGATGGGGAAGAGCCATATGATGATGAAATAGAAATCTCCATGGTTTAACAGACGGACACATTCTAAAGCTAATTCTGAAGAAGAATGCAACTTATTAGAAATATATTAACTAATAAATAGCAGAAATAAAAAAAGTAATAGATTAAAAAGTGTTATTATTACCATTAATGCTTATTATTTTTATTATTGTTGATGTTAGATAGATAGATAGATAGATAGATAGATAGATAGATAGATTATACTATATCTGTAAATAGCCTTTGACTTCACAATAGGTACATTTATGATGTTGATGAGCATTATTATTATTATTATTATTATTATTATTATTATTATTATTGGTTGAGGAATGGATTGGAGTCCTACCTGAGCATGTTTTGTTGGACTCATCCTCATTGTCACCACAGTCATTTGTCCCATCACAAAGCCACCGCTTGGGAATACAGCGATTATTTGGACACTTGAACTGGTCCATGGTACAGCTGTGGTTAGCTGTAGATAATTGCACACAATAAAAGATTTGATCATACATTATTAACTGTCCCCTCTGACCTGTTTACAATTGGCTAAATTTTCTAATTCATTTGCACTAATGAATCATTTGCCTGCACAAATAATAAAACATTAAATGGACAACTGAAAGCTTATTCAAACTAGAAAGTGTCAGGCACAGCCACACAGAGCAGAACATTGATTTAGCAATTTTTATCATTTTGACAGAAGACCACACTATAGCATTTCTCCTGATGAAAAATTAAGTTAATACTAAACTGGCGAACTTGCTGCACATCTCATTGATTAATTCATGAGGTGATTGTGCAGTGGGCTGGTGTGGGTGGAGGGGCAATTTCATACTGTAAGCTGGGTATATCTGTGTGAATGTCTATACTTGGCAATCCAAGTATCTAGATTGTATCTGTACTATCCCCAACTAGCCACAACTTTAATAGTGTGATATCAGATACTAAATTAAGTATAATATCTATTTTACAATGAGCCAATGCCACATGCAGGGAATAACTGTCTCATCTGCAAGCCTGACTGGTTTAGCTATACACACACACACAGCAGGTGGTTAGCGACAGATTCAGGAGTTGCAGATACACACCGCAGACATGCTCATCCTCATCGCTGCCGTCTAAGCAGTCATCATATCCATCACATTTCCAGGCTGCTCTCACACACCGCTGATTCCTGCACTCAAACTGCTCGCTCCTGCAGCGCTGCTGCTCTTCATCACCTGTCACGTCTACACAGGAAGTTACAAATCACAGGAGAAGGCATGTTGTTGGGGTTAAAAGATACTACTTCACATAAAATGCACATATTAGCTCTGAGACATAAACAGGATCTTATCATTCAAAGAGAATGTTGAGCGAAAGTCTCTGTCCAAAATGCCTACTTTCAATGCGAGTGGGCTTAAAATGGCTTACCTGTGCAGGTGACATTGTTCCTGTCCAGGTGCTGGTTGTCAGCGCAAGCACACACTCGGCCCCCTGGGATAGCCAAGCAGAGGGTAGCACAGCCTCCATAATTCACCCTGCAGGCATTGTCACCTGAAGAACAAATATAGGGCTATACAACAGATCTCTACAAATCTTTCCCAGAATCACTGTATGTGTATTTATTGTATTTTGGTTTTCTCCTCGATGCAGCAGAGCTTGGCAGAGAACAATTTTCTCTAAATTCCTGACCATCTCCCTGCTTCTGAAGGATGTTGGAGACACATCATTTGCCATCTCATGTCAAATGAATTCACCACTGAACAGAGTCATCTGACACTTCTGTCCTCTTGCTGGAGTAATTTGTCTAGTGGACAATACGGCCTAAGCTCAACATGGTGAAGAAAAACGAGGCAGCATTGTGAGAAACCTGCCATTTATTAAGTTGGGACATAAGAACTATTTTAATGTTTAATTTGGGAAGAGGTTTGAAGGCAGTGCCTGAACCAATGAGATAAAGGCTGGAGTTCTGTGAGAGCCAATCTGTTCTAGTTGAAACAGAGGGGATGCAATTATTCTCTCTGGTGACAAGGGCTTCAGAGTAAAAGGGATAGTTGAAATCCCTATCCTACTCTATACCACGACTGATCAGAAGAGCACAGATTTATTTTTTTTGCCATGCTTATTTCAGAGGCTTTGTGTTGTGGATAATATGACATAACTAGAGTCCTTCCCTGGAGGCAAGCTCTCCATGTGGTGCTAAGGACATCATAAGACTGCCTCCCCACAGATATTTGAACTAGTTCAGCCTTCGGACTACCATATCTGAAACATCAAGCACCTTGCACATGTGCTCACATATGCTGCGTTTTGAAAGCGACTCTATTATGATGACCACAAATGGGCCACTGCTCTCAAACACATTACATGCAGGTACAGAGATTAAATGTTAGGGAGGCAAAACACGGCTGTGCTATGGCTACCCTACTGAGACGAATCACTCCCTCTATGTGCTCTGGCTGCTACTTCTGAGAGCAGATGACAGTAATCATCATGCAGAGATGAACAGTCTAAGCATTGCTGCAGTCCACACCCAGCCAGATCCCAGCCACCTTCCCCACTGCGCAGCTCCAGCCCTGTACCTGCAGCTACACTAATCACTGGCATACAATTACACAGAGGCTGATTTCTAACAGAATATAAAATCTTCCTCACTGGTATGAAATGGGGAGGTGGGGCTTTAACCCCTTATGTTCTCTTATAAAATTTTAAGCCATTAGCAAAAGTGGAAAATTACAAGCATGATATTCTTATAAAGGATGTCTGAAAAATCAGGAACCAATGGGAATATGTTGAGCAAAATTTGCAAAAACATAACACAGTAGCTAAGAAAATACACAGAGCATTAGAGTGAACATGTAGAGCATGTTATAAATAATAAATACAAAATTAAATGTATGTAATTTTACTCTCATTGGTTCCTGACTTTTCAGATGCCCTGTTTATCAAGTTTATACAAGAACAACAAAAATGTAAATCACATTTATTGTACATGATTGTACTGTATATTCAGGCTATAGTTCAAACACCATAATAATGGCTTGTACTGTTATCATACCATTAAATTTTTATACTCAGCTCAAATTACCTACATCTCTATTGCCATAAGTATTGTTTATAATGTTAATATCTGAGTTCACTGCAGCTGAATTCTGCAAAACAGTCACAATGAAATGATGAAAAATCAGCTTTTGACCACAGCCAAGTTTTCTCACTATTTAATCAAGTTATTGGACAGTTACATGCCATAGTAAAATGAGGATAAGATTAAGCAATTCAGTTTGTAATCAGATACTGGCTGTTGAAATGTCGAGGAAGCATCCACTCCATCAACCCATCACCATGTACTTTTCAGAACTCCATATAGTATAAAATGTCAATGTAAAGGGATTTCCAGGCCACCATTCAATTGTATGAACGAATAATCTATTATCACATTGGTGACACAGTATCTGTACATTATAATCTTTTATTGACAAGAATATAATATAATTTAATAATTATAATTGATCATAATAACAACATAAATGTCCTTTAGTTACAATAGATAGCATTTACGTGAACGTGTTTACCTTGCTGACTCTGTGCATCAAAGACTCTGAGGCCAAAGAGAGGAGGTCTCTCACTTCTTAGCAGTGTGACGTCCCCAGAAAGCAAATCCAGCTGAAAGATGGAGGCATTCATATATTCAGTCCAGAATACTAAGTTTCTGTAGTGTGAAATTCCAAAGGGATGATTCAACTCCTTGCCGTTGTACACCACCTAGATCAAACCAAACATAATGGGGGTTAGCTGGAACTGTAGATACAGCAACGGGTAAAAAAAAACAAAAAAAAAACCTACCTTATTTGTACTTGTACAAGATTATTTTTTCATTGTCTTTTTATATTTTCTGCCCAGCCTATTACTCAGTAATTTCATTTACCCAGAGTCTGTAGCAAATGAGTGCATAATAAAACATCAAGCTCTGAAATATAAATGAAACAGTACCAGTTCTTCAGCAAACCTACCATTCTGCCAGTGCCATTGAGGTAGATTCTTTCAATGTGATCATAATAAGCATCGCACCAGTACATTGTGCTGCTCCCATGGTCTAGAGTGAGTCCATTGGGCCACAGCATGTTAGAGGTGACAAATATCTTGCGGTGAGAGCCATCCATCCAGGCTTTCTCGATTCTGCCGATGCTGTCATTTACCTCATCCTCCTCCCAGTCAGTCCAGTACATCCAGCTGAAACAGACACAGCATATTAACAGTGGTGTACCATTATTCTGAGAGAGTAAGGTAGGCTACATTTCTGAAGGATCCACAAAATAAACATAAAAAAAAAAAATGGGAGCAGGTCACTGTGATCTGCTGTCCAACATAATAAAACCAGATGACACCAGTGTGCCAATATTGTTTGTGTAGACTAAGCCACTATTACACAGCAGCATTTGAAACAGCTTTGTTTGTTTTCTCTCGCCACTTCATCAGCATGCTACATGCTTGTTAAAGGGAAGCGATCATTCTCAAGGCTGCAGTGTTATTACAGACTTGAACAGGTCAACATTCAGGCATGGTCCTTTCTTTAGTAAGTGTGCTTAAGGGATTTGCCTGTAAACAGAAGCTTTTCACCCTCATCAGTGATGGAACTCTATATTTTCAGTGCATATGGTTGAAGGGGTTTTAGAGAATCAGCACTGATATAGTGTGCAAAGTGAAAATGAAAGGACAGAGATGTTGGGGGAGGGGGGGATTGGGGGAAGAGAAAGGGGACAAAAACACAGAGTGACAGAAGGGAGTGGGAGAGAGGGAGCTAATGAAAGGGAAAGGGAAATGACTCCTGGGAAATATGGTCAAAATTACTGTATAATAATTTCATATAAATAGAATAACAGTAAAATGCATGATGCCTGTGCCTGATCTTTAGTTGAAGTAAATGAGTGTGAATGAGTGTAATTAAGCAAATGAATGAGTGAGTGAGTGGGAGAGAGAGTGAATGATGAACCTGCATAAGTGAGTGTAATTATATAAGTGAGTACGGTGAGTAACTGAATACAGTAAGTGAGTGAGTAAATTTCAGGGTCAGTAAATGAATAAGTGAGTGAGGGAAAGTAAGAGAGCGAATGAGGCACGTAGCACAAACCTTGTCTTACAAGGTTACAACTTTTAGAAAAGATGATTGAAAATAAAGCACAAGACAAATTACCATTATCAAAGAGAATTGCTGATAATTGCCTACTTCCCTTCATCTGGCAAGCCTTTTGAAAGTCATGGTATTTCATTTTTTTCAACAAATTATAGTTCTTGCACAATTACACAGCAACAATTTCAGCCCTATTTCGATTTGTCCCTGATTATATTCAAGCTCTCCAAGGGTTGTAAGCACTCTAGAGGATGAAAGTAACAATAACATGGAGAAATGGGGCGGGGGCGGGCGGAATGGATTGAGCCCAAATTGGAGAAGGATAGATAAAGATGGTGGAGAGGTTAGTAAGTCAGGCAAGTTAATTCTTATCATATTAAGGCAGGCTATCAGTAGCACACAGAGAGTGGGTGAGTGAGAGAAATAGAGAGAGAGAGAGACAGAGATGTATTGCAGGGAGAGAGATAGGGATAGATACAGGGACAGGTGGCTGTTATTCCAGCAGGGGAATCCCATCTAGCAAGGCAGATAGAGAGCCAGCTTCTTACCTGATCAATGGCCACATTCTATTCAGAGCTTCAATACATCCCTAAAATTGGCCTATGCCACCATACTGCCTGCATTCAAATTTTTATTAGATTATATTAATAGATTTTTTTTTTTAACCGATTGGAGTAGCACTGTCAACTCACAGCTGCAGGGTCCTGGGTTTGATTCAGATATCGGGTTACAGTCTGTGTGCATGTTCCCTCTATGTCTGCATGGGTTTCCTCAGGGATCTCTGGTTTCTTTCCACCTTATGAATACATGCCAGTAAGTGGATTGTCTAAGATAAACTGACCCTAGGTGTCAATGAGTGTATGTGGTGACCTGCAAAGGACATACCATCCATGATGTAGTCCTGCTTCAAACTTTTTCCCATATTTTCCAGAGCTATGTAATGCATGAATGTCATTTTGATGATGAACAGTCTCGCTATAAATGCTTTTTTACTGTACATGCCGACCTTTGTAAAGGCCCAATACAAACACTTTGAGAACATGTTTATGCTAAAAGAAAATATGCTAACTAGCACAGTCCTAACAGTAGTTACAGAAAAGAGTTCTTTGCTGACAGGGTCCGTGTCTATCAAGTGCGGCCAAATGTCGGGTCTCTCAACATTTCGGACTCCTAATATCCTGTAGCACGTCATTTTTTTTTACACATAGCTGTCTGCTCTAATGTAGCACCTCCCCCTAACCTATGCTAGCCTGAGTTGTCTTTACTGTCTGTCAAAACAGAGCACATCAGAGCACTGAGAACGCTGCATGCTGTCAGAATGTTGGATGCTCCTGCTGGCTGCTTTTCACTCGGCGATGCAGCCGAATGGCAGTGATGTGAAGACTTCATAAAGCTCTAAGAACTCAGCAGAGCAGAGAATGCTTATTTCAACAGTTTTCATTTACCTGAATATGCTCCAATGAGGCCATGGCAAATGCTATGAACAGCTAGCAACATCCTGCATTTATGCATTACTCTCATTGCCATATACAGTACATACTTTCTGATTTCATGTTAAACACACAGTAAGACCCTATTGCTTTCGGAGCCACTTA
Source organism: Prietella phreatophila (assembly GCA_025728095.1). Taxonomy (NCBI): domain Eukaryota; kingdom Metazoa; phylum Chordata; class Actinopteri; order Siluriformes; family Ictaluridae; genus Prietella; species Prietella phreatophila. The sequence goes on from JAOUWY010000075.1 coordinate 15,363,033, forward strand.
CTCATTCTGTGGACAATATTATAATTTAGGAGAAACATTTGCTTCATTAAATGCAAGCGGTAGTTGCATAAATTGCATCAAGTCAGGTTTTGAATGATGAACAAAATTATGGCTGTGAGCTAATGAATCCCATTGTGTCTGTAAATAATATAACCATTCCACTGTCACCACCCATGTATGAATAACTCCATAATCAAAACTTCCCAAGGTTTACGAGAACGATAAATTGATTCGTAAAAGCAAGATTTACTCAGTGACAAGTGTATGCTTAACATGCAGTGAATAAGAACATTGTCATTAGAAATCTCAGACTTTGTTGATACATTATTCAGAACAATTAGAGACATTATAATCAAGTGCTTATGGATTGCTAGCTATTATCACACATCTGCACCGTACATGGCCCTGAAAGTGTAACAGAATAACAACTGAACACGCCATACTCAGAGCAGTGAACTGAGAGAAGAGTGTTTGTTTCGTAACTCTTTACATCTACGGATTTGGCTGAGAACTGCTCCTCTGGATTCCACAGTTTCTCTCACACCCAGAAAAGGTGATAATGAGAGTGGCATCATGCCATCAAACTCACATCTTCACTGCCTGCACCAAGTCAGTTTACAGATATGCACACATGTGCACAAATTTCTAAGCACCTGTGTATTGGTAAACACTGTATAAACACTGTATACCTCTGGATCTAATCCTTACTTCAACCTGGGGTACATCTGTGTAACTGTCTATATAATCGTCAAACTGTCAACAGAACACAACAGCATGTTATCTTAATGCAAGATATATTTAAGGAATGCTTTGTTTGTCATAAATACACACACACACACACACACACACACACACAAAGAAATATACATATCATATATGCAAATTCCTTTCCTCTCAACTGTGTCTGAGGCTAAGCATGGCACAAACAAATGTTTGGAAATGCATGGTAATGAGGAGAGAGCTTTCGTGTTTGGATTGGCGTTAGATCATACACTTCGCATGCTGTGCTGACTGAACTCTGCTCCAACTCACAGCCTGACTTTCCAGTGAATTTGCATGTATATCTGCCAGTGGCATTATTGTTTTCTCTTTGTTTTTAAGTAGAAAACATTTAATATGCACATTCATACAATAACAGTAGAGAGAATACAATGAATGATCATTTATGAACATGTCTTTTATCAGGGGCTAGATGCATTGCACATATCCTTTCAGGTAAGTCAATTTTTCTTCCCAAGTTAATTCCAACTCAGGATGAGAGCAGACATTCTTTATACTGTACCTATTGAGTGGATCCACCACTATAGCTCTGGGGTGAGACATGTCTCCCTCTAACAGAGTTTTCCTGGTATCAGCTGCCCTCTCCAGCCTGGCCACACTGATAGTCTTCCTGTAGCCATCATTCGTCCAGTACAGGTTATTTCCAATCCAGTCCACAGAGATGCCTTCTACGTTATCGAGATCTAATGAGAGGAAACCAGACAGACCAAAGATTTAAGTATGTGCAAGCGTGCCTGGGGGAAAATGGTCAGATGTTACTGTGGCTGATTTTTGACAAACAGCTAAAACAAGACAGAATAATCAGATGTTTGTATAAAGTAGGGTTTTTTTATCTGCCTGTAACAAATGTTGACAGCTCTAAAAAATATTCTAATCTTGCATATCTTCCTGCCTCAGACAATGGGGGAAATAAGTATTGAAAGTGTCAATATTGTTTTCAGTAAATATATTTCCAATGAGGCTATTCCCATGAAATTTTCACCAGGCATCAATGTTAACTCAAGAAATCCGGACATATAAAGAGCTCACAACATTACAGACCATAAATACAGTTTTGTGCAATATTAGAGGAATGGCACAGGAAAAAAGTATTGAACATGATAACTGAAAATTATTACTTAGTGAAGAAATTTTTGTTTGTAATGACATTCTTCAAGGCGCTTCCTGTATGAAGAAATTAATGGGCCGCATTATTCGGGTGTGATTTTGGCCCATTCTTCTAAACATACCGTCTTTAAATCTTGTTCAATTGGATTCGAGTCAGGTGATTGACTGGGCCATTCTAACTCCTTGTTTTTTTTCTCTGAAGCCAAGTGAGAGTTTCCTTTGCTGTATGCTTTGGATCCTTGTCCGGCTGTAAGGTCCACCCACGTCTCATCTTCATCATCCCGGTGGATGGCAGCAGATTCTTCTCAAGAATCTTCCAGTAAAAGGCTCCATTCATCGTTCCTTCAATTATATGAAGTCTGCCAGTGTCATGTGATGAAAAACAGCACCGCACCATGATGCTTCCACCTCCAAACTTCACTGTTACTATAGTGTTTTTAGTGTGATGTGCAGTGCCATTTCTTCTCCAAACATGGTGTGTAGTATGACAGCCAAAAAGTCCAATTTGGCTCTTGTCTGAGAAGACTACACTCTCCCAGTATTTCATAGGTTTGTCCAAATGAGTTGTACCAAACTTTAAACAAGTTTTGACATGCCTTTTCTTTAGTAATGGAGTCTTGCAGGGTTAGTGTGAGTAGTGGAGTGCATTGCCTATTGTTTTCTCGGTGACAATGGTACCTGTTGGCTTTCTGGAGCTCTTTCTGAGTGGCCCTTGGTTCTTGGGCTACACTTCTGATTATTCTTCTGACTCTCTGGTCAGAAATCTTGCAAGGAGCTCCTGTGCCTGGCCGGTTGATGACAGAGTGATGTTGCTTCCACTTGTGGATAATGGAACCAGTGGTGCTTATTGGAAGATTCAGAGGCTTTGAAATGTGTCTGTATTCCATCAATATATTTTGCAACAATAAGCTTCTTGGTTTACTAACCAAGCTGATATTAATTTGCACAGATTGGAGGTATTATTAGCTGGTTCCTTGCCTTAACTTGCCTTGAAGAACTGCTTTTTAAATTTTTAGTTTATACTTAATTGTTAAGTTTTCAACTTTTTTCCTGTGTCATTCCACTTTATTACACATAACGTTATTTATGGACTTTAATGTTGTGAATTCTTTATTTTTCTGGATTTAATGTGAATAGCCTCATTGGAAAAAATATTTACTGAAAAAAATGTTTACGCGTTCAAGACTTGTTTTCCCCACTGTACTGGGTATGTACTTTTCACTTCTTGGGGTAACCAGACTTCTGTGCAAAAGAAATTTCACCATATGAAGAACTCACATGTATTCATAGCACATTCCTTAATGTTCTCAGTGTTATATTGTATCGCCCTATCGTAACAGTAAACTATACATTTTGTTCACAAAACAAAAATTACATAAAGAAATAAAATAACAATTACCATCTTTTAGAATAGTTTCCCGGCTGCTCCCATCAGTCTTTTGGCGTCCTATCAAGAAACTTGTGGTGTCTGCAAAGTAAATATATCCTGTTTCAGCATGGTAGTCCAGTGCTCGTGGATTCACCAAATCCTCGACTGGGAGCATATGTTCATTGCTGGACTTTATGTTTATATCCAGGCCACGGATTATTCCAGGTCGGCCCTTTCCATACAAAAGGAAGAGATCATTTTTGGGTTCTGCAAAGGTAAAGACAGGAAAACAGGTTAATCAACGGTTGTTTTACATTTCACAAGCCTCTAAAACTGCTGTGTGCATTAAAAATACTATGTGCACAACTATCAATGGACACATTAAAGGTGACCTCGTAAAGATTCCTTGCGACTGATTACATAAGTTATGGAATGGTCTTCAATGGCACATTTTGGCAGCATGCCTGACAGGTCAGAGAAATGAATAGTGCAATCAGGAGCACTTAGTATTCCCAGACAAGATTTGTCTTGATTGAGCAGAATCATTCATTTGTCAGTCTGCACCAGTGTTATTCTTGTTAAGTGAGACTCTGCTTAAACAATAAATCCCCTGTTGACAGTTTAACACTGCGACGCAAGAAAAGTGATCAATGGGTTCACACAAGACCAATATAAATTAGGCTCTTGTCGCTGTGGGAATAATATAGAGGACAGACATTGTGAGTATATGACTGTGTGTCCTAATGCTGCCCCAGGAGAGGAGGAAGATGTGTGAGGGGAGGGATTGGGGCATGGGGTGGTATATAGGCGTGTGTGCACGTGTGTGTGTTTGTGTAATGTACGTAGCTAGGGTGGAGAAAGACCTTCCCTCACTGTGAGATTCTTTCCCTGAGAGACTCAGTCAGTGTGGCTAAGACCACACAAGCATCAGTTCAATTTATTATTCCGAGCCAGAGAACTCTGCCACCTTGAAGACAATTAAGCGCTTTGAGACCTAGATATCATGATACATGGTGAGCATGTGATGACGGCAGGCAGTCATTTAGCACTGAGTCTTGTTAGACCAAGAGAGGAAGAGGGGAAAACGGCGTGTCTAAATAACATCTGGGTACAAATATAAATCAAACACGTCACAGAAGGCTGCGCAGTCTTCGTTACTGGTGGCGCATCACAACAGCACTCTGGATAGTGTTATTAATTGACCCCAAATTTTCCTGTCAGCTACAAAATGTCACTGGACCGCCTGGGGCTACAGATGCAGCACAGAGTCAAAATGATATTATCCACACATAATGAATCGCACCTATAGCTGGTCAATAGCTTAACAGCACACCATCATTCTGAAGCAGAGCAATCTTGTTAAGCGTTCATCTTTATCTTTGTCAGCCAGAATCAGCGGAAAGATACATCCACTGCCTGTGTTTGAGCCACTTATTTTTTTCAGCTTGAGGGTGCAGCGAAATGCGATGCATCGACTTTGCTGTGCTGGTGATTAAGCTCTAAAATAAACCTGAATAGCTGAGTACCGTTTTTATTGTGCACAAGAAATAAGTAAAAAATGTAAATTAAAATGGAAAAGACGAGCAATAGTACCTCAGATGTTTGATTATATAAAAAATTAAAAAAATTAAAAACAGAACAAAAACACATTTACCAGATAGGTAAATATTATCACTGTAGCAGTAGAGAAAAGGGAAAAAGCAAACCACAAGCATACTAACTTTTGCAGGACTGGCCATCACTCCCTAGACTGAAGCCAGTGCGGCATCGGCAACTTCTAGATTTGTAGCTCCCGCTGAGCAGGCAGAGGTGAGAGCATCCACCTGCTTTACCGTAGGAGTTAACATCACATGCATGGCTCCTGACTGAAGAGAAAACACACACACACACACACACACACACACACACACACACACACACAGCAAACACAGTTAATGAACAATTTAA
>JAOUWY010000075.1:15425864-15436359 GCA_025728095.1 Prietella phreatophila
GGATTTCTGACAAACTGCCAGCAAAACAGTACTGTATTGTGATATAATTTATCACAATATCATCTTATATCACATCCCTGTTGATTTCTCAAATCTGATTGGTCAGAATGTATTGATTAAGTGCACTAATTACTGGTTTAGTGTATGAGGTTCAAATGGTAACTTCTGATAACTGGCTTGTAAATCAGAATATTTAAATAATCAGGGAATTCACTACTGTAGGGTAAACATTGGAGAAAAAAAAGAGCAGAGGGAGGATTTATCGCCCCTGCCTTCATTGCTTAATTAGCTGTATCTAAAAACAAACAAATGGAGGAGGAGAACAATGAATGTAATGTAGCTTAATGTCTCCTAAGACCTCAGGATAACTTTCTGTGATACATCACTACAACCTCTAGACACCACTCACAACCTAAAAAGCCCAAGCTTCATCTTCTCCCCTCCACTGTCCACTGCATCAATTGCTCTGTGTACTGGGAGGTTATTGCAGCTTTTTGCAGTAAGAGATATTTCAAGGCAAGACCTGCCTTCAGGGCAGGTAAAAAGGCTCTGCACTTATGAGACGAGAGACAAACGTCTTCAAAATATGACACAATGGTTAGGTGATTTTCCTTCCAGTGTACTGAGGTGTTCAGCAAAGACTAGCTAGAATCTTCCTGTCTCTGCTACTAGGCATCTGACTGAATTACGGATTCAAGAGGAGAACGCTCTTTTAAGTGAGGATGCAACAGCTTTTGAGCCAAGAATAAACAAGAATTTGTTGCTCCAAGCACAAAAGAATTCAACCTGACACTGTAATTTTCACTGTTTCATATGGGTGAGTGGCTTTTCTTCAGGCAGGCATTAGATCAAAGGGCAGGATCAGCAGGTTGGAGCCGACCTCGTGTGGGTGTTGTGTACTTTCAGTTCACTAAAGGTCAGGGCTTTGGGCAGCTAATGGGCAGCCACCTAGTGCAGCCTGCCGAGTGTGCATTATTATATCACAGAGGCCAGATGGCTGCACTTGCTTGTTATTGTTCTTTAGATGACTGTGATCAACAGTAGGTTGTGTCTAACATCACATCTGGTGCTCGGGACATGTTTCACTATTCACCTGTTTTGTAGCTGATAGTGTAAATTTGGCAGGTTGTGAGGCATGAACAATTTTGAAGCATACCGTCATAGAATAATTCACACCAGCGGTGGACAAATGATAAATTAGCTAGCCCACTGGGTAAGTAAAAACTTCAAAAAGCTTGCCAAGTTTCATGTTTTGTTTAAAAAATCTAAAAAGTATTTGCTAATATAATCTAGTACGTATGGCGAGCTATAATATATAGCCAAAAGTATGCAGACACCCGAGTATTGAACATCCCATTCCAAAACCATGGGCATTATTTATCGGTTCCTTTGCACTTTGCTTTTATTACAGCCTCCACTCTTCTAGGAAGGCTGTCCACCAGATTCTGGAATGTGGCTGTGGGGATTTGTGCCCATTCCAACTAGTTAGCTGGTTAAGTGCATTAAAACAAACTAAGGGAAATTAACTATTATATGGTGACTCTGTGTATCATTATCCTACCACCATTATTATTATTATTTTATTATTATCATTATTATACCACAATAAAGTGCATAAACATAAAAAAATGCAAGTTTAGTGAAAGTCAATAATGAGTAGGATTTGTTTTCTTTCTCAGATTGTTGAACGTACTTTTCTGGCAACAATAAACACTTGCCTAGGCTACTGATATGTCCACCCATGCAAACTCTCACAAAATTCACAGGAATTCTAACAAAAGTAAGCAAATACTGCAGCTGTTAATCACAAACAGTAGCAAACCAGAATCATTTACCTTTCTAAACATTTAAGAAACTTAGTGTCTGAACATTTTGGGAATTTACACGAGCCCATTAGCCCATTACTAATGTTCTTCTGTACATAGGTATAGGCTGTGTATAGGTAGGCGGCCATTTTGGGCAGCATTTGAGCCTTCTCAAGGTAAGTACTATCCAAATTAGTGGGCAGCTGTTCATTAAAGTGTGACAAAAAAGAAAATCTGCCCATAATAACGGAACGTAGCTCGCATCGTTAATATGTGTGAAAGACAACTCGAACTGTATGATGGTAATGCTTACAATTATGACTAGCATTTGGCTTGGAAATATACATATATAGAGAAACATCTACTTAGGTATGAAAAGTTTCGCTACTGTCACATTCATAGCTGAGATAATCAGACATCTGCATGAGCCAAATGAATATGGATGTCTTACCTCTGCAGTGAACTCCTTCATCAAAGCCATCCGCACAGTCTTTGGCCCCATTACAGAGCTTGTTGAAGTGTATGCACTTTCTTGTTCCAGGACATTGTATGTGATTAAGGTGACATCTGACTATTACTTCATTGGTACCTAAAGAAAAGATGATGAAAGCTGTTAACATGTGATTTATAGCTCATTATGCAACACATACCATGTGCACATATTTCTTTGTAAGATTTAAGATATATCTGTGAAGATTTTCATATTACATCACAAACATATACAGTTACTTCTGTGTTTAGAATAAGTTACTAATTCTAAATTTGAATTGCAAAAAAATGGCAACATGGCAATTAATAATTATCTCTATAAACAAAAAATGAGTGTGGGTATTACTAATGCCACTAATAATATTATTTAAAAATAGTCTTTTATTTAAAATTAAATATTGCAATCTGCCTTCCTTCTCCTTTATTGTTATTGAGGAATAAAGAGAATCGTTTACAAAAGTGTCTGTTCTTGTTATGATCGTACTACAGCTGCATTTTACATGGCATTTAATTCACTGCCTATTGTAGAATAGCTCATCTCACTTTGCTGTAGGCAAACTCTAATTCTAGGAAAGCCACTCAAACATGTTCATAGCCACTGTCTGAAGATGGGGGCTGTTTGTGAATATATGTTCCTTTATGATAAATTATGAGAGTACGATAAATTAATCACTAATGCTGAATGTTGAATTTTAGTTACAGAAAGGACGTGAATGATTCTTATGAATACACCTTCACATAAGGCACACTGTGTGTGTGTGTGTGTGTGTGTGTGTGTGTGTGTGTGTGTGTGTGTGTGTGTGTGTGTGTGTGTGTGTGTGTGAGCCACATACATTTCTTATATAACATTGAAAATAGAGAAAATGCATGCTATCTATAAAAGTAGCCATTACAGTAAGAAATAAAATACATTTAATGAAATTAAACATTGGAAAAACATTGCACTTTCCTAGACTCTTTACTGAAAAACAAAAAGTGTAGATTTGTACTTGAAGAATACAATGGTGAATTAGTGTGAAAACAATAGACAGACTTAGTAAAAGATTTGTGGTCAGACAGCTATTACATTTTTCTAACCGTGGACTGCATTTACAAATCCTGCACTACAGCACTGCACAATACATTTCCGTGGTGCTGAAAGCAGATTCCTTTCAGCAATTCCCACACAAAATCAGTCTTTAAATGCAAATCCACGCATTATATTCTAGTACAGATATCGGATTATAAGAAAGCACTACAGCGAAGGTTTTACTTTTTTTGGCACATGTCACTAAGGAAAAGTAATGCCAAGTGTGCATTGCATTTCACAGTTTGTACTGTAATGACTACATTTCAGTGTGACATGAATTCCTTTCAATACAAAGCATTTTATAATGACGGACATTATAGCCTCACGACTACAAGACTCTTGATTTGATATGTCTGTGTATCAAACAATACTTTCAACAGACAAAAACTTAGCCAGAGTGCTAATGTTTAATTAACCATGTTTAATTTTGTTGCATTCTAATACACGTCTTTTGTTTTGTTATATGCTGCTAAAAATGAATGGATTCCACAATCACTCTGCCATTTTCACACCAAAATCAGAATGTTGAAAACTGTGATAACTAGAACCCAATGGTAACTAAAATTACCACTCGTGTTCAGCAGAAAAACATCTCAGAGTGCATCTCAAAGCTTCGAAACTGGAGGCAGATGGCATAGAACAACAGAAAAACACACCAGGTTCCACTCCTTCAGCCAGGAGAAGGAATCTGAAGCTACATTGGACAGTAATAAGAATTGAAAAATGTCACCTGCTCTTTATTACTTGCAGTGAAATGAAAACCTCATGTTTTCCTCTATAGACTGTGCAATAAATACTACATAAAAATAAATAAATCTGACGTAAATAAGAAATAAGATAAAAATTATTAAATATATGTCCAGATATGTGAAAAAAGTGATGTACAAAATTAGTATGGAATGTGCAGAAAATGGATGTACAAATACGCAGTATGTATGTGTAGTAAAAATACAATAGAAAGTGCACTGTGTGGAGTTTCAGTGTAATGCAGAGTGAACTGTGCAGGCCTTATGGAGTCTTAAGGGATCTTTGTGGAGGACATGTCTGTGTTGGGGAGTCTGATGGCCTGAGGGAAGAATCTCCTCCTAAGCCTCTCAGTTTTAGCCATCAGACTCATTACCAATGAGCCAAACATACTTCCTAATTTAGCACCAAAATGGTTAAAGAAACACAATCAATGCTTTGGAATGACCATCTTCATCTCTGAATTTGAACCCTGCTGAAAATGTTTGCTCCACCTCCCTGAATACTAACACCTCTTGTTTAGCTTGTTTCCTGACTTGTTTTCGAGATTGTATATTTACCTATCTCTCAGTGTATCAGTTTGTGAAGTCTTGTACCTTTGCTTGCTCTTTGCTAATACTTTGATATTGCTTTGCATGTTATATAGCATGTTCACTCTTGTTTGTTCTCTGCCTTTGCTAGGAACTTTTTGATTAGGAGCCTTTTGCATCTTATGCTACCTAGCCACACTATCATTTTATTGTACCTAGCACTTAGAATGTTGTACTACCTTATTTGTAACTGTACCTGAAATAAGCCATAGGTGTTGATGTAATTTTGACATTATGTTGTGGTTGACTGTTTAAAGTTTTGTATGTTCTTTATAGGTAAGTCACAGTGCTTGCCGCAAGCTGCTTCCTGCTCAGGGTAAAAAATCTATTTAGCAGTTTATGTTACATTTCAGCAAAACAGAAAATGGCTACAGACATAATCATCATATTGCACAACTTGGAGGCTGCACAGGCACGTTTTTTCAAAACTTCTTGGGTTTAATCTTTGTGTCTTTTCCCTCCTGCATTTGGTGACAGTCATATCTCTGGGCCTTAAACAAAAGAGGCATTTTTTCATTTGAACACACTCAGCACTAAATTACCATGAAATATTATGGTCCTTTTAACAGCCCTAGTTGACAGCATAGTGTTGTTTTTCATACCAGCAGATGCACACATGCTGCTGAGGAATGCTGGATCATTGACTGTTAGTCAGAGAGAAAGTGAGAGACAGACAGAGCAGAGTGGTAAAGAGAGAAAGCAAGAGGGGGAGAAAACACAGCCTCAGTAATCTCCTTATTGACACTTCTGCACCCAGCAGCTGTTTAAAGATTCATGAGGCACGTAGGTGACCCTCATCTGCTGAGCAGCCACTAGAGCACATAAAACATGTCTAAGCGAAACATTAGCTTCCATTTTGCATGCTGTGAATGTGTCACATTGCACCTTAACTACACCAGTATCAATTACCAGAACTGCAACACAGCCACTTAGCATGAGATTTATTGCCCACGTGACAAGGCCTCTTACAAATCTCCAGAGTCCCTACTACATCACCGCTCTGATCCCTGGCCAACAAAGATATCCTAAGTGGGTAATAAATGGTTCAGTGATGTTCATTTATTCTTCATGAGATGGAAAAATTATACAGATAAACTTTGTATCGCTATCAAAGTGCATTATTTGCATAATTTTGAATTCCTATTTTAAAGAAATATAAAAATTTTTGTCCCTTTCTTTTCCTGATATTCATTTTTTTCATAAGCCTAAGGATATTATGAAATGTCAAACAATAATGTCAAGCAAAAACACAACAGCAGGTAGATCAGCCTTACAATCATCTTCAGGACAGAAGAATGGTATATGGTTTAACAGTGTGAATAATTTCAAGGTCCAAATTGTGATGATTAATAGCCTTGCTAATTTTCAACCACAAATTGTATACACTGGAAAGCATCTGTATAATTATGCATTCATTTGGCAATTTCCATTTACTGACGACTAAACATGGCACCAGAGCTCTGCAGTAAGTGCTCACATGTAACATACAGCACATAGTTAACACCAGGGAGTGAAGTGATAATCTGCAACAAACTATGATTATCTTAATAAAACTGTATTGTTGATTACAGAATCGTTTCCACTCACAAACTGATTGGGAACTAATCTAATCAGATGAGTGGAGAGATGAATATTCAGCAGACTGATATTCACCAAGCATAATAACAGATGGTGTGCAGGATGATAGGAAATCAGTTCTCACTGCCTTACACTAAATTAGCAGTCATGACGCAGCTTCTACTGAATCATCCTGCATGGAGAACTGTGCAATATGGAAGTGGAGAACATCTTTAGAAATAAATGTAAATCTAAATAATATTCAAATTAAGTAGCATATTATCACTATAACATGGTTAACACTATAACCAATTATAACGGAGGAAAAGTGTGGTAGTATCATGGCTCATAGTAAATTTTACTAAACTTTTTAGAACCAATTTTTTTTTTTTAAATCACTTGAACCAAAATGAATTCACTGGACCCCTAGTTGGAGGCTCACTAATTCTATAAGTCTCAATATAATTCTTGAAAACTAGCTACTTGGTTAAATCAGTCCATCTATCTATCCATTTCTATGCTGAGCTGAGGAGGCTCAGGAGCACATTCAGCCACAGATTCACACAGCAATGCCTCAAAATGTCTGGGGGCTCTTTCATGCGATCAGCCATCAGACTCCATAATGCAACAATACGCAAGTCCCCTGGTATAGACTCCAGGCACCCAACAACCCTGTGTAGGATAAGCGGTACAGAAAATGGTTAGATGGATGGATGAGATAAGGTAGGATGGATAAGATAAGATGTACCTTTATTGATCCTGCATAAGGGAAATTCAAATTGACACAGCAGTACAAGTAGGATGAGTAACATCAAAGAAAGAAAATAATTTCCATAAATACCTATACAATAGAAATAACAGAAAGAATAAAACAGATCTGTGTGTATGTACATATCCTAGAGTTCTATTTGTATAGGTGCATGTGCAATATCCTCAGCATTTATAAACGTGCATTTATTTTGAAACTTGAGAAAACATTATAAGTTGCTTTTTCAATTGAATTTAGGGAAACCCCTTGAAGCATTCATTGTGTTGAATGTCAATTGCTTTTGTTTGATTTGTTCAATGCAAACTGTAAAAAAAAAAAAAAAAACATTTAGACTAAAAGTCTGTAAATTTTGACAATAAACCTGATTTGCAATGGGGGTTGAATAATTTTGATTGCAACTGTAAAAGAGAGTGCTTACAGACCTCAACCATAGACTTTTTGAAAGGAAACATGACCCTAACAAGAGAGTTGTCAAGTGAAACAATAGAAAGGATTATAAAACTCCTTCAAGAAGGAAATCCAACACGGATTGTGGCAAAAGATGTTGATTGTTCCCAGTCAGCTGTATCTAAAATTTGATGTAAGTATAAACAAAATGGGAAGGTTGTAAAAGTAAAACATATGGGTAGACCAAGGAAGACGTCAAAGCATAAGGATAGAAAACTCAAAAGCAGTGTGCCTTGAAAATAGAAAATGCACAACAAAACAAATGAAGAACAAACGGGTGGAATTTTTATGTCAATTTTTGTGACAGAACTGTAAGAAATTGGCAGAATGAAATGGGATTTACATACAGAAAAGCCTAATTAAATCCAGCACTAACACCTAAACAGAAGAAAACAAGACTACAATGGGCTCAAGAGAAGCAATCATAGAGTGTGGATGACTGGAGGAAGTGATATTCAGTGATGAATCATTGCCTGAAGAAATGAGTCAAACATACCAACTCATTTATGATATGGGGTTGCATGTCAGGTAAAGGACCAGGAGAGACCTCAACAGTCAATGCACAGGTGTACATTGAAATCTTGGACAATGTTTTCATTCCACTGATAGGAAATAGGTTTGGTGATGATTAAGTCATTTTCTAGGAAGATAATGCATATTGCCACAAAGCAAAGAGTGTTAAAGCTTTTCTTCAGGAAAGGCATATCAACTCAATGGCATGGCCAACAAACAGTCCTGATCTTAATCCGATATAAAATTTATGATGGATATTTAAAGAACTGGTTCATGACAAGGCTCCATCCTGTCAATTGCTCAGATTGTCCCAGTCTGTCAACCGCTATTCGAGAAATTTGGAACCAGTGATGGAGAATATTGTTTTCCATTAGTGAAGTCCATGCCTCAAACAATTCAGGCTGTCATAAAAACCAGAAGAGGAGCAACATAGTACTAATTGTGATTTATTTTTTTTTGTTGCTGATTCCATAATTTTTTCCTCAACATTGAGTGATTCCATAATTTTTTCCTCCACTTGATCTGTAAAAAAAATATGCCATTAATTAAAACAATTTAATTTAATTTGTTTGAGATATGTAACACAAAGCCAGAATGTTCTGTTATTAAATTGTTTTGTGTCATATCTGTGATCTGTTTATTTGCTACGAAATAAATAAAGCCAGGGGAACATCCTCTAAGTGTGGTGATTCCATATTTTTTGCCAAGGGTTATACATAACTGAAAGTGGACAAATCAGTAGCTTGGGTACCCAGCACACACAGAGTCCACGTCTGGGCTATTGAGTTTTTTTTTTTTTTTGTAGTTGCCCAGTGGACGAGGTCCAACAACTAGAAAAAGAACATAAATCCTACTTCCTATTGACTTTTGCTAAAGAAGACCTTTCATTATTGTGTATGTTAAACATAATGCAATTTATGGTGGCACAACACACTTTCGATTTGCACCCCCTGCTGGACTACACACATTTGGTCATGTGCAATTCGCATCATGGGAATCAGCAGCCTATTAATAATGCATCTAACGAAACTGCACTGTTCGAAACACCAAAGGTCCTAGTCTGTGCAACCAATAAAGTTAAAATATAATGAGCGCACACTGGGCACAATAGCTCCTGGCTGACATGTTATAAGACAGTTCTTCAGTAGCTTTAAACTGGCACCAGTCCCACTGTTCTGTGATCTACGGTGCCCAAGAAAGTGGTCGTGGATGTCGGTTATTTTAGCCGATTTTGTTGCTCTATTTCCAGTTAAAATGATATCTCAGGTACTTCTACAGCGCTCATCATGTTTCAGCTGATTTTCCATATGGCAGAGACTTTGTTTATTTAATCAGATATTTGGGATAATTTATCAATTTATTTATTTATTTTTAGGATACGGTAAAATGTTTATAATATTAAACCTCTGTTCACAGCAATTTTTTATATATTTAGTTTCATACAGACAAAATACAGACACTGTTTTGCATTATTTAGGATTCAGAAATAAAAAATACGCATTTTCAGTCATGATTTTTCTTTATTGAAATTTGAAGCCAGCCCTATGTCACAGATGTCATAATTTGCATATTGATTGATTTATCATAATCATTTGCATATCAAATTTCAAAGTAGGGTATATAAATAAGTAAGATTTTCTGAAGACACTTGAATAGACATGTGAAAAGACAATGAAATAGAATAGAGTTTTATCAGAACAGAAAATAATCAACTATAATTTGAGTCATCTTTAATCATGGCACATTTACACATTCACAAAATACTAGACCTTCTGTCAAGAATGCAGACAAAAAGAAGCAGTGGTAGTGAAAAGTCATGAAATAGATATGAAGGAAACGGTTATGAATGAAATAACTCTTTTTTCACTTAAATACCTAAATATCACCAAGAGGAATGTTTAAAACAAAGAACAAAAAAGTGCAAGGGTGATCAGCTTGCAACTCAGTCAGGCTACACACTGGTGGTGAGTCGACCCAACTCATATAAGCAGCAGGTGTAACGCGAGATATAATGAGTTCAGGATCATCGATAAAATCTGTTCAAAAGTTCATGCTGTTTGTTGTTAGGCCTTTTTTTTTTAAATAAAGTCTAGAACGTCAGCAAATCTGGCCCCAAAGTCTCTAATTTAGCAGCACTGTTTGATGGAAATAAAGATGTTAGCCAGAGAGAGTCGAATAATGTCTTTATTTCTGATTTTAGAACACTGTAGCTCATAGACAAAATATTTGCCAATGACTTGTTGACGCTTTCTCTAGGTCGCAAACACAATGCGCTACGTCAAAAACTGATCAGGAGACTTATGGTGGCTCAGGCGGTAGAGCGGGTTGTCTAATCGTAGGGTTGGCGGTTCAATTCCTCGCCCACATGACTCGACATGCAGAAGTGTCCTAGGGCAAGACACTGAAGCCCAAGTTGCTCCCAAAGACAAGTTAGTGCCTTGCATGGCAGCTCTGCTACCATTGGTATGTGTGTGTGTGTGTGTGTGTGTGTGTGTGTGTGTGTGTGTGTGTG
>JAOUWY010000075.1:15458176-15476318 GCA_025728095.1 Prietella phreatophila
TAGACTGATCATTTCTTTGTCAGTGGGCAAACGTACAAAATCAGCAGGGGATCAAATACTTTTTCCCCTCACTGTATTAAGGTAACTATACATGTTAACACACACAATTTTACAAAGGTGGAAGGCGTAGACTTGTTTTAATTGCAGTTAAATATCAGACACTGTATGGGTCTAAAAACTACAAACTGCTCTTTTAAGACATCTCTAACATTTTTATCTTCTTCTACAAAAAATGTTTTAATAATATTTTCAGCAATCATATGAATGCTCTCAGAGTATCACTTCGTTCCAAACAAGCTTATGCCCAAATAAGTCCATTGAATATCAACAATCAAACCAAACTGTTTCTTCTTATCCATGTTTTACTTTCCCCAAAAACAGTACAAGTAATATTCCACACAAATTGCAATAAAAACTCCAGTAAGCTCCACTGTATGAAGAGGGAATTTTGGGAGGTGTGGATAGCGGTGCTTGAAGGTGCAACACATTTAGAAATTCCACTCAGCACCCCATGCAGGAAACACATCCTGTGCCAGAAAGTCTTTACCATGGCAACTTTGAGTTGGCCTGCCTGCTTCCTAGCATTGCAGCAAGTGACATCAATGGGAAAGGAAAAAGAGTGGCTTCATTAGGTATGACCTGACCTTCAGTTTCCAGGGAGGTTACTTATATTTTCTAAACAACAGCAGGGGCATGTCAACAAATTATCAAAGGGAGCATGGGTAGATTTTTAACAGCCATTGCAAGAATAGCCTCCTACTCCTTGGCATAATCTACCTTGTAAACAATGAATTATTCATTGGACTGAATTTAAATCTAAGGTCCTCAAAGCTCCTCTGCCTTTCATGATTTTAGACCATACTAGACAGTGTTGAATTGCATTATCTCTACATTTAATAACCTTATTGGATGGTATAATACATACTTTCTCACATAGTAATTTTATGTTAATGAGTCAAGAATATATGTAATATGTGTAATTTAAAATCCACCAATGGCTTTCAATTTAAATATAATCTACATTGTACTATGTCTGCGACATGAAAAGTCTATGCTAATTCAACATGCAAAGTCAATGCTAATTCAAAGCATATGCTAATAATGTCCTCTGTTCAAGGTCATTAAAGAAATACTTGTATTGTTATGCTTAGTTATGGATACTGTCGTCTATGCTATGATTATCAATCTGTAAAATAATAGGCATTACAGCAGATAGGATAGGGCTTTTGTCGTTCCAGAAGGTAAACTGCCAGTCAAAAGTCATCAGAGTATGTCTCATTAGAATGCCCAGCCTGTTATATGCTTCAGAATCCAGGGATTTATCATATCCTTTAGTTGTGGCCTATGTGGTTCGCTGTCAAATGCTGCAATTAAAGACAATAAAAATGCATTTAACTATTAACACAAACACACTGCACTGCTCATGTGCAAGAAGATGACAAGACCGTACATGTGATGATATATTAACAGAATCACAAACTGAAGTCTACTGAAAAAGATTTTTGGTAAAACTCAATCAATCATTTTACTTTTATATTTGTAATAATTTTTTCTAAGGATCTTATAAACTCCAAAATCTGCTTACAAAGTTCTAATAAAATTAATGTGCTGTACATATTTAAATATAATACAAGACATATGCAGTGGCCTCCACTAATATTGGCACTCTTGGTAAAGAAGGCTGTGAAAAATTGTCTCAATCTTTTGTTTAAAAAAATCATAAAAATTACTCTGCTCTCATGGGCATCAATCAATTGCAAACAAAACTCAGGTTTATAAAAATAATAAATAAATTTTTGTTAAATATAGGTGTGCAACAACTATTGGCACCTTTTAGTCAATACTTTGTACTACCTCCCTTTACCAAGATGACATCTCTGAGTCTTCTCTTATAATGGCTGATGAGGTTGGACAAGGGTACACATATACCGTATGTACCCATTTAACTTTGAAGGTATATGAATAAGCTATATCAAGTGCTGTTGGAGTTGCACAGGATATGTCCATATATACCAGTGGACATCAGCCCAGTTCCTGGAGTTCTACCTTCCTGAAGACTTTAGCTCTAACCATTATCATGCCCACCTGACCATCTAATCATTGCCTTAAGAATTTCTTGTCAACTAAAACAGGTGTGTTAGATTTTGTTTGGAGATGAAACCTGCAGGAAGGTAGATCTCAAGGAAGAGGAACGGTAATCACTGATAGACATCTACATACAAACTTGGACACAAATCATTGTACATAATGAAGCACACTCATGCATACAGCCATGGATAAGGAATCCAGTAACATCATCTGCATGTTGTTCTAACCAAAGCTTTAACTTTATAGTTTTTTTTTTAAAGAACTTCTGCAGCACACATTTAATTACAGTGCAACCTAATTTCAAATGGCTCTTTACTTTAGATTTTTTATGAGGCATTAATAATAACACAGCCACTAATAAAACTGCTAAAGGCTACTACTGAAGGAATTTTAGAGTAGCAAATAGAAGGCAATTGAGAGTAGACAATATACAGCCATCTAGTATACAGTCTAGCAGCTTGTTTGAGTCATTTTAGATGTACATTCTTTCAAGTGTGTTGCAATACAGCAGGTTTCCCATTGACAGCACAACTGCATCTCAAACGCCACACAAAATACTTGAAACTAGACCAAACAATTCAGATTTTGGAAAGGGATACATACCCCCCCAGTCTTTTGGTAGGAAACAAGAATGTCATAGACACACTGTCTGCACTATTAGATTTTATTTAAATTATTTGCTTTAAAACAATATCTTGGAGGTTTCAAAGTATTTTTAACTTGCCCAATCTGGCAAAATGCATGTTGTACAATGAACAATAATAATAATAATAATAATAATAATAATAATAATAATAATAATAATAATAATAAATTAACTTTATTTTATAAAGCACCTTTAAAAGCAGCTCCTCAAAGCGCTGTACATAAAATCACAGTCCACAAAAAAATAAAACATAAAAGTTAATAAGAATGTGGACCTGCCCCCATGTTCATTACATTGTGGAAAGAATAACAGCAAGCAAAATTAGTATTAAACTATAACACTACTTCTATGGTACACACACAATGGGACTACTGTGTCCATATATGGCATTCATCAATATAGGAATATATTTGTATATTAAATAATACCCTGTAGAACACTAAATAATTTTAATTAAGCTTGAAAACTTTCCATAATACATTTAGTTAACAGTTTCATACAACTTACTTATAATGAGAAATATTTTAATGTTAACGTTGTTCAAGGTTACTTAAAGCACTCAAAGATGACAATGATGTAGGGTTTGTAAAGTACATTTAACATTATTGAAATCTAACTATTGTACTTCACATACATACATTTGTCAAAATGGGTATTTTTGCCTACAACTCACTGAACAGGCATTTACATTTACATTTATTCATTTAGCAGACACTTTTATCCAAAGCGACTTACAAATGAGGACATTATTTTTTATTCATCTTAACCTATCTTAGTGGAGTCAATAACCTCTGCATTCAACAGCTTTACTCAACCTCTTTTATGAGCCAGCAGGTAAATGTTTAGAGCACTAAAATTCCCTTCAGTGAGCTAACCTCAAATGAGTTAAACCTCTTTCCATTTTTTATACTATTGTTCAGATTCCTGTCACTAATGGATGACACATTAGAAAAATTTCCATAAGTGCAGGGTGCTGCCATGATCAACAGACACCGCTCTTCTCTAGGGCTTCAGTTGCAGCCATAGTTACTAACCTTATAATTAACACAGCAGCCTGTCAATCTTCTCTGACATATACTCTATATATAGGTGATACCAGCAAGCCACATAGACACATCACCACTGGAAACTATGCCTTACAATCAGAAATGGAGTACAATTGCTTGAAATAAAATAATACAAATGCAATCGCTGTAAAATTGGTCTGTCAAACCTTTTATTCTAAGTAGGCTACTGTAAACATCAGCAGAATTGAAACTTGGAATATGTAGAATATATAGCAAGGTTACATTTCATTTCACTCTGTTCATAAAATAAATTTATTTTAAAAAATAATTACAAATAGAAAAAAGGCTTGTTTCATAGAAATGTCCAAATATCCTTGATATAATTACATTTTTATTATGTTAGCTGTCATGTTTTAGATAATGCTTCTAATATTCAGTTTCATCTAGTACATATCAGAGTGACTCACATCATGTTTAAATTGTCTGTATCCGCATGTTGAAATTTCACAACTCTGTTATTGTGTAAAACCTTGTATGTTAAAACATTTCTCCAAAGCTGTATACATATAAATTCAATATTTGTATAGTCTTTGAAAAAGCAAACCTCTTATCACATGATTCTCCAATAAACTTGATAAATGATAACAAAAGCTTGTTTTGTTAAGATATAAAACGTTTTAATGGACTAGAAATTATATATCTTCTAAAAGAATGAATAGTTTCTTACTCTTAATAGATTCCACATCCTGCCATTTCCATGACATGAGTGTTTTTTTGTTTTGTTTGTTTGTCTGAGTTTCTAAATGTTTCTGTTTATATTGTTGTCACATTTAATAATTCTACCATATTTTGTGGTCCTTTATTGTCTCCTTAAATGCTGCGTTTTCAGAAATGTTTCCATTTTGTGGGTTGGTGTTGTGTTGCCAGGTTTGGTTTGGTGTTGTGCATTAATGTTGTGCTGTGCATCTGTGGGGCACTGTAATTAAGGGCCTCTCACTGAACTCTTCAGAAGACACTCATGCTTTTACTCACCTGCATAATCGCATGTAGTTTCGCACACCAATAAAAATAAACCACTATCAAAATACATAAATAAATAAATAACAAGTATAGTCATGACTAGTTCTCAGACTGAAATAGGCTCCCCTGCCACGACCGTGTGGGATATGCGGTACAGAAAATGGATGGAAGGAAGACTGTATTATCGTATGACCTGCTAGTAACTTCACTCTGCATGAGGGGCAAAGCATGTGGGAAACAGTCAACCATAGCTATAGAGTTGGGCTATAGAGTAAATACAAGTTCGGTAATAAGACTTTCGTGTTGGAACAAGTAAACAGTGTGGAGTGCAGTGAGGGCACGGCTGATATGACATTAGAGTCCCTGCTGGTTTTACCCTAATAAAAGTCTGCATGCAGATTAGCATGTGTGTAATTAAACTGTATTTTATTTTGCATGTGGTTGACTGCTATTGCTGTAACATTTGGATAATTGTCAGTGTTACAAGGGTTGAATTTATGTACTGAACACTTTCTCTCTGTGTGTGTGTGTGTGTGTGTGTGTGTGTGTGTGTGTGAGACTAATGCGGCCCAATGGACAAGCGGTATTAAACGTAACTTCTAACATGTAACATTTATTTCACCAAGGTCCTAAAACTGTCTCATCTTAATACATGTAAATCTATCTACTGCTAATTGCCCAAAGTTTAGTACATAGAACAGAATATGCAATCAGCTGCATTTACCAATGTTTTGTGCTGAAGCTATGTGTTTAGGCTCATTCTCCAGTTTTGTACATTAGCACACAAGAATTTGCATGCAGAATTCAGCTTAATTGTGCCTAAAAATGAGCATAAACAAATCAGTACATCCAACTCTTCATATGTCAAAAATGAGAATGACTCTCAAAACTATGAGATGAGCATACCACCTCCAAGCATACAGATGTCCTAAAAAACTCCTAGGCATGTACATTTCATCATTCAGACACTGTGTCGAAGAGTGAATATGCCTTTTCCAGTTCTGTGGTCAGGCAAAAACTGGTCTAATTACAGTACATCTCAGTAAACTGCTTGGAAACAGGGCATCTGACCTTTTTTCTATGGTTAATTAGCAAGGCTGTCAGTAGCGCCATGCCTTCATTAAAATGTATGGAATCAAGGATGTTGCTTACTATTCTTATACAGTAATGCAAGCAAAAATGATTATTATAGTAAACACATGCAAGTGAAAAGCTCTAACTGCAAAAGTTCAATGCTGACTTTTTTTTTTTACCACAAATATCTGTGAAAAGATTTCTAAGTTGAATTTTGACAAGACTGAGTTACACCAGCATATTGAAGTCATGAAATCTTGGATAATACATCAATATAAATTGCACATGAAAGAACTATGGTCGTGATTTATTATATAATTCATGTAGGCCCTTGGATGTAAACAATATAATAGTGTATTGTGGGATTTATGTACGCTGAAATCTGTAAAACTCTGGGAGAAGACTTAAAGACCACACAAATACTGCTGCACATGATGCTTTTGAATACTAACATTAAAACAGAATTTTTGGTTGACATTATTTAGCTAATAGTTATAAGGTAAGCCTAGACTTTTAAACCTCTGGATTTATTATTATTTTTTTTGCAAAGTGGAATTCATACTCACTCGCTCACTGAAACAATTTTTTTGTTTGTTGTTTTTGTTTTATTTTTATTTTTGCAAGTGTCACTGTTCAAAGTTCAACACATTCCCCTGGTAATGAGCCTTAAAAGTAAAGACTTTTAAAAATACCACTGTTCTATGCTACTTCACAGATGGGTGTTGACATAAAAAAAATAGAGCTGGTACACTAAAGCACATAAATGCATTAATGAATCTTAAGAAAAAGTAAATAAATTAATCCTGCAAAACAATGCAAAATAAGTGCCTTAATGAGACATTAATAAATAAAGTTCACAATTTTGGGTCTGATACGCACCTAAGTTCGTTGAGTCTTGAACTGCAATTGTATTCAAACCGTGAGCAGAATGGTGACACTCTGGCCCCTACAGTGATAGCCAACTCATTAAAGGCCAAAGAAGAGGTTTTGAATTCTCCTGGAAATGCATGTATAAAGCTGTAAACAAATGGACCTTTTCTACAAGCCTCTCCAACCTCCACAAATTTACCACAGCAGTGATTCCTATTTTGTAAACATGGCAACACTTTCAGTACATTGTCCCCCCCCCTTATCCGTTTAAACCTGGGTTACATCAAAATGTCAAAATAAATATTTATATACAGCATCTCATTTTCTGACTATGAATGATAATCATGTTTACATATGTTTTATCACATAGCCAAGAATTTGAAGTTTGGTTTCTAAACGTTATAGCTGAAACAATACCTGCTGGAGACAAGGGCGGAAGAGCAGGTTGGCGTGCATTGAATAGACAGAAGAGGAAAACACGGAAGACAGACGAAGGTCAGGCGATCAGGCGAACAATCCAAACAAGGTCAGGCAGGGAATCATAAACGATAAACAGGAAGGTATGTCCGAAAAACCAGGAAAATCCAGAGCACAGATAAAGGCTTGGTCAAACGACAGAGTCATGATAACTAAGCGTTTAGTTCGTGATGGCACGATGGTTAATGAGGCCTTTTATAACTTATCAGCCGCACAGGTGTTGGTGATCAATACTCAGGTAAACTTGAGCGCGGGCATGGCTGGGAAGTGTAGTCCCTATCCGCCATGTTTGTAAATGGTGCCGCCGTCTGAGTATTGCGGCTGCGAGTTCGCCGTGGCTTAACAATAGCACATATTATATTTATAGTCATTCACAACTACTGCATGAGATACAACTATTCCATACTAATGTGATCATTCTTTAATTCATTTGATCAGTGGGATATATATTACTTAATTGGTTATGTCCTTATTAACCATTTTCAAATATTAAGCACTGGGACGGCTACTTTGTTGTTGTGAAATTATTGACTTTGACACGTTTAAGTTGCTTTGCAGCCTTTTGAAAAATACAATACCACAATTGAGTATTAAAGAGCATAAAAGTGTTCATGTCCTAAATAGTAGCTCAGTGACTAAACAGCAATAAAAGAGGAACCTAACACCTAGACATAGACCAGAGACTACACATCACCATCCACTTATCATTTATCTTATCATCAATAGCAGTGGTCACCAAGCCCGTTCCTGGAGACCTACCTTCCTGAAGACTTTAGCTCTAGCCATAATCGTGCCCACGATCATGTGTAAAACAGACATGTTAGATGTTGGTTGGAGATCTATAGGAAGGTAGAACTCACGGAAGAGGGCTGATGACCACTGATCTATATTATATTATGTATATTATATTATATTTCTGAAAAATCAGGCAATGTATTTCTGTTATATAAAATTATATAATTTGAATATATTAATTATATTACAAATTAGTTACTTTCTCTGCTGCAATTTCTAAGGTCTCCAATCTCCAACAGTATTGTACCAGTGTATACCTAGCACATACTAACAAAAATGAACAGAGGTTCCAAGTGGTACTTTAACAAGAGCCCCAAGTGGTACTTTAAAATCAGTGATTTGCTGCACATTGTATGCTATTAATATATAGTTAAAGTGTCTAGTTTGATGGGTTCAGCAGAAATGTCAAAAAGTGATTAAATTTGCTGTTATGTATTATAAGCAGGACTTTTTGTTAACACTAGTTATGTGGAAGTCAATATAATTGCTCTTTAAATTTTTCAAACAGAACTAATACATGCAAAACATACAGACAAACATTCAGAGCAATTCTGTATTTAAAAGTATTTCAGATAAATTACTCTGTATCTAGGGCTAGCAACAAATTTATTGTTATGTTGTTTTATGATGTTGGGACAAAGGAGTTTTGTACAGAAGGTACGGAAACAATATAAGATTATAACTTTTATTTCGAATAACACTATTTGTGTTCTACTTCAACTACAACTGCATTTTGTTTCATTCAACATTTTGAATCAAACACATATACTTTAGCTTAATTTAATCTCCCTAAATGCAACAGGTGCTAATGGGATACATTATTATTAATGTTTTATTCTGCAGTCTAAGCAGGATGCTATTTGGGCACAAAGCTCATCCTTTAGTCATCATCTATGTGTAGCATTAGGAACCACACAGGAGTAAAAAGCACAAGCAGCACTAATTGCTTCACTAAATTGTCCATGTTCTAGGTAGTGTGTTTTGTTCAAGCAGTGTGCAGCATTGCTAACAACCATGACCTAGCTACAGTACAGAAGATACACTTTTGTACGCAGCTACACATGCTGTAGATATAACATCAGTTGAATGTCCACTACAAGCATACACATATGAATTAGCACATAGAGTAGGTGTGGCTGTTAAGTAAATTAAACACATACTTATTTTGTGGAAAAAGTGTAAATGGAGCCTAAAAGCCAACATTAGCAGCACTTTAGCTGGAGAATACTGAATAAGATTGAAGTAATTAGAGTAATTAGTAATAAGATTGAAGTAATTAATGATGTTTCTTCACTCAGGTCAGAATTCACAGAATTTAACATCATATAAAAGTATGTATAATTAAATTTAAAAAATCAGCCCCTGCTAACATTTTCAAACTTTAATAACCATGAAAAATTTCACAGAAAAAAAAAAAACACGTTTGCTTGATGTCTCACCAGAAATGCTCACCCAAGCCTTCATTCCTTCTCCTATGACAGGTAAAGTGTTGAATTACAGTCTCTTTGTCAGAGCTCAGTCCGACCGGGACTCCAATTCCCAGCAGCCAACACAAGCGCGCATGCGCTCAGCCCGGTCCGACCCGGACTTCAGTTCCCAGGAACCCTCACGAGCGCACATGCATGCAAGGTCACCAGAGTTCTAATTCACAACACCTGAGACCAGCCTTCGGATTCCACTAGTATTTAACTAGCCTCACTCCGATTTCACGTTGCGAAGTATACGCTCCTTAACGTTTGTTGGCCGCTTTACCAAGCCTTCCACGTTATATACGATTACCCGGTTTATCCCAACCTTCTGCCTGTTTCAGATTACGTCTCTGGATTACCTGCATTGTGGAACTTTATCTGGTCTATCTCGACTCTCTGCCTGTTTCGGATTACGTCTCTGGATCACCTGCATTGTGGAACTTTATCTGGTCTATCTCGACTCTCTGTCTGTTTCGGATCACGTCTCTGGATTGCCTTCTGTAACCGTTTATGCCCACATCTCTGAGTCTCCCTCGGTGTGCCGCGCTACCCTGAACGGTTCCTGCCCTCACGCACCTTCTCCCGCGCCTGTGTCCTCCTCCACCGGTTCTGACACTCTTTACTTAAAAGTACACTGAGCAGCTGCCACAAAATTGCAGTGGAACTAGAATTTAAGAATCTGCAGAACGCAGAAGGAGAAAAAGCTTTTTCACTTCCTTATTATAGTATTTATGCCATTTTATAGTGATGAAATTCATGTTAGAATTAATCATATTAATAATATTAATAGCAAGTGTTCAAATGGCAGCCATCAACAATTCCTAAAATTATCTGCTGGCTGCCTCGCCTTGTTGAAGAACATACTGATAATATTCGACAAGGTCTTACAAAAATTCATAGTGCGCTAAAAGACCATCCAGCATATTTGTAACACTTGTACAAATTCTACATGTGATTCATATATGATACTTATAGTACAATCCTATAGGGCATAAAAATTATACGAATCTATTTGAATCCGCTTCCACAAAAGCTGTGTTTTTTTCACCAACATAAGCGGTTTGTGTATATTTTAGTGTTTAGTATATATTGTACATATTGTAGGATATATTTTTCTACATATCTATGTTATATTAAGTGTTTTATATTACATCGTTTTAGTTTTATCTTAAGTTGCATTGGGCTAATGGATGTGGACCACACGCATGTTTATGGCTCTATTACAGCCGTGGTGTATTTTTGTATTAACATCTGGCCTCATAGAAACATTTTCACATTTATGTTCCATTTAGCACCTTTCTGTGTGATGAATATCAGATGTACCATGCTCTAACATTACTACAATAATTTAATATATTAAAAGCTGCATAAAAGCTATATAAAACTACAGTACAGTAAATACCTATCTATCTTTACCCTTCTTACTCACCTCACATCAAGTCGATCTAAACTGATAACATGCAAGCAGTTGTACACTGTTTAAACATCAATCGTCTAGGTTTTAAAATGTGTGTCTGGGCTTGCAATCATTGACTATTGATGATGAATTCAAGATGAATTCAAAACAGCATCAAAAACGTTTACAGGAGAACATGAAGGTAGTGCTCCATCACGTTATGAATGTTGTGAGAAATGGCGAAATTACCCAAAAGACATGGGTAGAAGATGAACTGAATGGTTTATAAAGAGGAAAATGTGTGTTTTATAATGACCAAGTCAGAATCCAGTCTTTAGCCATTTAAGATGCTGACCTTAATCTCATGGTCTAAAATTCCTCCTAACTCACTCAAGTCCCATCAGCAGCTACAGAACACCTTTGGTGGAGGTTATTACTGCTAAAAGAGTTTCTATTCGTTCTAATTAAAATGGAATAACAGAGCTAGGAAAAATAATAATTCTTTGTTTTATTAGATTAGACAGAATGAGTGTATTATGAAATCTTGAGTCAAAGTCCAGTCATATGTTATGAATAATTAATGCAAAAATCCAGGTGATTACAAAAGTCAAAACATTTAGTAAATGTATGCTTCCTTTGCCATTTATGTTAACATACATTTGTAGGCTTATTTATTAAAGTGACCAGTGAGCTATGCACTGACGATGCAGTGACATACAGTGGTGTTTGAAAGTTTGTGAACCATTCAGAACTTTCTAAATCTAAGTAAAACTGACCTAAGGCATCATCAGATCTTCACACAAGTCCTAAAAGTAGACAAAGAGAAAAAAATTAAACAAATGAGACAAAAACATTATACTTGGTCATTTATTTATTGAGGAAAATCATCCAAATTACATACAAACGTATGTGAACCTTTGCTTTCAGTATCTGATGTGACCCCCTTGTGCAGCAATAACTGCAACTAAACGTTTCCGGTAACTATTGATCAGTCCTGCACATCGGCCTGGATGAATTTTAGCCTGTTCCTCAGTACAGAACAGCTTCAACTCTGGAATTTAGTTGGGTTTCCTCACATGAACTACTTGCTTCAGTTCCTTCCACAGCTTTTCTATTGGATTAAGGTCAGGACTTTGACTTGGCCATTCCAAAACATTAACTTTATTCTTCTTTAACTATTCTTTGGTAGAAGAATTTGTGTGCTTAGGGTTGTTGTCTTGCTGCATGACCAAATTTCTCTTGAGATTCAGTTCATGAAGATTAGAATTCGCTGTTATACTTCAGAATTCATTGTTCCATCAGTGATGGCAAGTCATACAGCCCCAGATGCAGCAAAACAGTCCCAAACCTGTGACTACCATGTTTCACAGATGGGATAAGGTTCTTATGTTTCCGGTAGCCTTCCAGCTTGTCCACAATGTGTTTTCCCAATGGTGGACTCAAACATTAAAATTTCCCAATGTCAGAGAGGCCTGTAGTTGCTTAGACATTACCCTGGGTTCCTTTGTGACCTCATGGACTATTACATGTCTTGCTTTTGGATTGATCTATGGTGGTCGACCACTCCTGGGAAGGGTAACAATGGTCTTGAAATTCTTCAATTTGTACACAACCTGTATGTGAATTGGTGGAGTCTAAAATCTTTAGAGATGGATTTGTAATATTTTCCAGCCTGATGAGCATCAACAACTCATTTTCTGAAGTCCTAATAAAACTTTCCTTCTTCATGCCATGATATACTAAGACAAGCATGTGTTGTGACGATCAAACTCTGATAGATCACTGTTCTTTAAATAAAACAGAGAGCTCACTCACACCTGATTGTTATCCCATTGATTGAAAACACCTGACTCTAATTTCACCTTCAAATTAACTGCTAATCCTAGAGGTTCAAATACCTTTGTCACTCACAGATATGTAATATTAGATCATTTTCCTCAGTATGTAAATGACCAAGTATAATATTTTTGTCTAATTTTAATTGGGTTCTCTGTATCTACTTTTAGGGCTTGTGTGAAGATCTTATGATGTTTTAGGTAACATTTATGCAGATATATAGAAAATTCTTCACAAACTTTGAAGCAATGTGTGCTTCTGACTTCACTGCAACCATTTGGGTGGAGGCCTTTTCCTGTTTCAGCATGACAGTGCCTCCCTGCATTAAGCAAAGTCCATTTACAGAGTTTGGTGTAGAAGAACTTGACTGGAATGCACAGACACATCTTTGGGCTCAAGTTTGCTAGTCAGGCCTTTTTACCCAACATCAGTGGCTATGTTTACATGCATCTTAATATTTCATTAATAATCCAACTGATCAACCAGAATGGTAAACATTTTACATTTACACATTTATTTCTTGTATTGCTCCCAAAATAATGGCTTCTAATATAGCTGAGACTGTAAAATAAGTAAAGGCATTATATTTATATCTGTTTTCACAAGCATCTTTGTTCCAGAATGAGCAACCTTTCTGTAGTCATGAACTCTTCTCACTGACCAACCTCACTAATACTCATGTGACTGATAATACAGTAGCCCTAATTAATTTAACTGATCCAAAATCTAGTGTAAAATGCATCTTAAATGTATTTTATAAGGAAGCAAAATAGAAGACCACCATACTCGATACTATTCATAATAACAGACCCCTTATACGTTGCTTACACTATGCCTGGGAATGGGCTTTTATTAAAGTATGTATGAATTATGGTTGTGACCAGGCTGTAATATGAACAGGACTGGTGCTTAAATGTTAAAAGCTTAAAGTAGTCTGATGAAAGCTTACAATCTTTTTGAAATTCCAGTAAGGCAATATCAAGCTCCGAGCAGAGGTCATCCATTGCCAGTGCAATGCTTACAGTGGGGTGGGAGGAGGAAGGAAAGCTGTTAAGTTGAAGAGCTTCAAAAGCATTCCATGAAAAATGTAAGAGGTTGAATAAATAGGGAATCCACATGCTGGGAGAATTGAAGCATACAAGGAATGTCAGAAATCAAAGGGAAACTCTGGGAACATAATCAGACAGGTGAATGCATAAGTCTGCATGAATACATATTATATTCAATGAAAACAGTTCAGTGAATTCTTTTCTAGAAGAGGGCTCTTCTCCAGTCTGCCCAGGATATGTATGCCACTAAGAGACTAAACATATGAGCTAATTCACTTGGTTATGTGGCAAACTATGAGCTCTGGCATCCGTACTCCAAATTTATGCAAAATTCCTCATTACAGACAAACAGAACAGAAAGGTTTAAATAAAGTCATCACCCTTCCATACTTTGTTCAGTTTAATGTCAAAAGGTCTTTGGCGAGCATATTTTTTCTGGTCTGCCAAGACATTAACAACCAGAGAGATAGCATTTTTCATTCTGCTTAGACAGTCTTCTGATTTACTCATGCTTGCGTTCTGCTCCTTTATTCCACACAAAACTAGAACATACTTGTCTAATCCAGGACTATAAAGCACAGTGTCAGTTTTATCCAGGTGAAAATAGGCCGGGTTTGATTTATCATCTAAACACACACACAAACACACACACACACACACACACACACACACACACACACACACACACCCACACACACACACACACAGGCAGCAACATGGTTGTGAAATCTCACTGCAAGCATCACTTCAGTTATGGCATTTTGTCAATGTGTTGAGGCTGGAGAGATTTACAAGGGACCAATACTGAGCTTCTAGTGGCCAAATGCTGTCCCATTTTCCCTGGCCTGACTGCACTGACCTCACATGATGAATGTTCTCTTCAAGGCACAGAAGAACACAGCCTGCCATTATTGATGCCCCCAATTAATAATCTTAGCCCAAAAAGACAGCATCCACCACAGTCTTGCTATGTTCTAAGATGAAGTATCGACTTTGTTGATTGGACAACCTCAACAATTAAAACCACTAATTATACAAGTGAATTGACAATGGCTCTGATATACTCACAGAAATATCTGTAGGACATCTATAAAGTGTGGACATTAGCCATATCCTGAACTCCTGATGCTTTATAAAAAGTGACTTACAATTGAGTCAGGACACAACTGAGCTGAACGCCAAACCTCCACAACTGTGTCCTGAAGCAAGAACCTTAACCTTCAGCTCAGTTCTATCCTGCCACAATTGCAAGTTGCATCTCTTAAAAAGCATCAGCCAAATGAGCAAATGTACTGGTGTATGTGTTATTTTATACTATGTACAATATTACATTAGTTTACTGTACATTTTATACAGTACTTTATTGGCAACCAAGTTTACAGTCAATGTTTACAGTGTGTGTGTGTGTGTGTGTGTGTGTGTGTGTGTGTGTGCGCGTGTGTGTTGTGACAAATACGCAATGGATCTGGTTTAAGGGAGTTGAAGATCAAGCTGAAATGGAGCATTAAAAATGACACAGTCCATTCAGCTCCCAAACACTCCTAGCTGAGACATGATTAATGGATGTAATCAAGTGATGTGTCTCTGCCTGCTCGTGCCCTTCATGGCCTCAGCTAATTACACGCAAACAGCAAACAAGCCCAAATCACAGTGGACACTTTATGGAGTGTGGAGAGCTTGTTCATAAGATCTGTCGTGTGAAGCCATACAAATCTTAATTGTCTTTAACAACAACAACAACAACAGTTGTGATGATGATGATAATAATAATAACAATAACAATAATAATAATAATGTGTAGCTCATGCTACAGTGTTGTAAAGAAAATGTCATTAAAAAGATTGTTATTTTGTGGATGTGCTGCCCAGAGAGTATATTTAAATATAATTCAAGCAAACAGCTTCCGAGATTTAGGCTAAAACAATGTTTTGTTTACTATTCCTCATATCTCTTCAACAACAACAACAACAACAATAATAATAATAATAATAATAATGTATTTTTATTACAATAATTTATGATGATGGTGACGATGATGATGATGATTTATTATATTATTGTTATTATTATATGTTGTTATAAATTCGGTCACATTGTTCACACTGACCGGCTTTGCTATGTTTATGCTGAATGTTTGCACTTAACTGGTGCTCAGTTAACTACACTCTTAAATGTTGTGTTAAATTCAGGGTCATGTGTGAATAAATATACAAAAAGACACTCTGTGTTTAGTATGTTAAGACCTCCATTGCATGAGAACATTTCTCTTTGTTGGATAAAACAAAAACTACTGAGTATAATAAAGCAATGATCCACGATAGGGTGCACGTTAAAGCCATTTTATCATGGATAAGGGTGTTGTCATCACTGTACCTCCAGTTCTTTTTGCAGAACAGAAAATCATTGCTGCCCAAATCTCCATAACTAATCATTCCTTCACATTTCTCTTATTTCTTGTTTCCTTAAAAAGGCGTAGATCAATATGATGGCAAAATAGTGAAAGATATTTTTTTGTGTGAGCCTCACAATGAAAGTGTATGTAGTGCTGAGTTGGGTGTAACGCGTTACAAAGTAATCTAATAATTTTCTGATAGCGCAGTAATGTAACGCATTACATTTATATAATTTGATTACAGCTACTGATGACAATAAAATTACATTACTTCTGTTACAAATTTATTCTTAAGGAAAGAATATTAAGTGAAATGCATTTTTAAATAAATTACGTTTTGCCCCGAAGATTTTTTATTTTTTTAGCCCATGAATAATTCTCCACTTTGAGTGGTTTTTCACTATAGAACTGAACGTCAGCAAAAGAAGACTGCCTGTAATTTTATATCTTCAGTGAATGGAGGTGAGACCAATCAGACAGGGTTTACAGAAAAATATGTGGAAACACTTGTGTCTTATTGGTTGACAATCTCAATTTTGCCAAACGCTATCACTGTCAGTGTGAGTGAAAAATGGATATACAGCGATTTTTTTTTAAACCAGTAAAGGGGTTGAAACATCCTCTGATGTTGAGCAGGAAAACAAGGTGTGGAAATGTCTATAGGAGTTCCAGTTTACTTGAACATGATATGAGCAGATCATAAAGAAAGGTACTTTGCATGGCACTGTAGCAGCTAAACCCATAAATGATAGTTTAGCTGTGCCTCCCCTTGGCTAGTGACATCAAACTAGCCTAGTTAGAAAAGTTTTATATTATTGTTCTGGTAGTCCTACAAACAGTGACAACACCTGAGGCATATTTTATGATAAATCCAACTTTTACTGATACATAAAATTACTGAAAGAACTATGAGTTTCACTTTGTAGTATATTTTTGTAGGCTGTGAAAGTAAAATGAAAGTAAAGTAATTATTAATCTGATTATTTTTCCATGCTGTAATCAGTAATGTAATCAAATTACAATTTTAAAGTAGTACTTAGTAATCTGTAGTGGATTATGTTTTTTGAGTAACTTACCCAACACTAGTGTTGTGTTTATAATTATACATCCACAAAACAGCAGATCACAAGTGATAAAATTCATATAGAGTGAGCAGTGCAGCTTGTCCGAGATTTTGAAATCATGGGTCCACATGGAATAACTGTTACAGTTGCAGTCATAATTGTGTGTGTATAAACAATTTCTTTAGAATGTTTGTGAGACTTGTACATTTTGTAGCTATTTTGTAAGGTATGTCTAACATTTTGTAGGTTTATGGTTACTCACTGTAGCCTATTCGCAAGCCAGATTTCTAGCCTTCGCTACAACTGAAATAACCATTTTTTAAACCCTGTAAATATTCTATGCTCTCAAAAGTTCACTGACTCACAGAGTTCAAAAGTTTGCATACCCACTGGCTGCCTGTGCTCTGATGTGCACATTGTTGGTTTTTTAAAACATGTCAAAATCACTGTTAGATGACTGTTGAACTGTAGAACTACTGTTTTGGAGTTAGAAAGTTGCTAAAGAAGCTGAATGAGGATTGGTCAACTCAGTAGACCTTACTGTGACAATTCATCCCTGCAACTAAACAACAGAAGTGCAACCCTACCTGCAGCTCTTAAATTCAAGCAATGTTTTGTTATAAAAAAACATTTTGACTTTGAGGTGTAGGCCATGGAAAAAAGTTCTCTTGTTATATAAAACACATGCACACAAAACTCTGTGGATGGTTTATTCAGGGCCTCAAGGAAGAACAGAAATTCCAGAATGTTCCTACAGTAGCTAGTGATAACTTTTTCTGTCCAAGGCAAAGGAGATTATTAATATTATTTATTATCCATCCATCCTCAACCGCTTATTCCTTCTTCAGGGTCGCTCGGAACCTGGAGCCTATCCCAAGGAGCATCGGGCACAAGGCGGGGTACACCCTGGACAGGGTGCCAGTCCATCGCTGGGCACAATCACATACACACTCACACAC
>JAOUWY010000075.1:15504554-15517262 GCA_025728095.1 Prietella phreatophila
AAGGTCCACGTTGCTGGTGCTCAGTCCTCGACATTCTGTCAGGCCACTGTTCACTTCCATGAACGTTGTAATAATACCACCAGCACCGGCACAACCCTCTCTCTCTCCCCCACACACTGCACTTTATCACCTCTACATCTACCCTGGACTCTGACTGACAGATAGACCGATACAGCACTCCGACTCTCCATGCGCTGCATGTGTCATATCCGCATACCGTGTTCATAGTTTATGATTATTGACACTTGCTTAAAGCACACCGGTAATCGTGCCGGGCTTTTCGTTCTGCCTTCGTCGTCTACGCTTACAGCTGCTTTTGTCTACCACGTAAGAGTCCGCCGATCATTTCTGCACGGTGTCTGTATAGGAGTCCCATTGTACATAGACACTTAAACAGACTCTAACAGGAAACGCGGCGAGCACATGGTCACGCGCCAAACTTATAAACAAATTCAAAAAGACTGGAAGTGTCGCAGACCGACCGAGAAGCGGACGTCCGCGAACATCCACTGGCGAAGACACGACCGATGCGGCGCTGGCAAACACGGTCCCCTGGGTGTGGAGACTTTTGCGAAAACCCTGCACTTTGAAATTTGAAATCTCGATTAAATGTGATTCAGATCAGAACCGTGAACGCGTTATCCTGGTCGGCGTCACGGCGGATCCGTAGTCCATCACAGGAACACACCCGGACCATGTCTACTACCTGTCTAACGCATGTTTTTGGGGACGTAGGAAGAAATTCAGAGGACACTCGAACAGACGTGAAAGAGAACACTGTGACCCGAGCTCAGGACTGAACCTGTGAGGTGGCAATTCGTCCTGCTCCAAATCACAGGTTTATATTAACGTCCTTGATCTAATACGCTATCGTTTCTATAGCAACGGCTCGTTCACAGGGACTTCGATCCGCATCGATCGAAGACTTGTACACAAATGAAAAAGAGTTTGTCGAGGTGGTAGTATACGGCGTCAGTACATTGTGTTTTACGTCGTACGTATTTTACGTTTCGTATCAGGGCCGCTGAATGTACTCGTTTAATTTGACGCCTGTGAATAGACGCGTTCAGCAGCTGTGGGCGACGCACGCCTAGTTCTCCACCGCGAGTGAGAGCTCAATTAAAGCGGGATGCTCGGTGGATTTTTAAGTCACGCTACGGTGATCGCCGTTTATTTCCTCGCTACAGCCGGGGAGACGAGCGTGAGGAGGACGACGATGAGAGACAGAAAGACGTGTGCGTTGAAAATATACCTCCCAACACACCTGACGCGCCTCAGCAGCTCATTAGCACGTCCTTCAAGAGGTCCAGATCCGCGTTTTACACCGAAGTGTGCGCTACTGAGGGACTGAAGCAGCGACACGGAGAGAGACTCCTCGAAGTAAACAGAGATTTATCACCGCTTTGCTCGCTCGGATGGATCCCGTGCTCGTCACCAGCGGGGTGCGAGTACGAATCCCGAGACGGCCACAGAGACACTGTCGGGCTCTTGAGTGACACCCTTAACCCTCCATCGCCCCGCTATATCCTCAAATATACGTTTAATCTGATATATTCTGCATTTCACACGTTCACCTGTAATTTCAGGTGTGGTGTTCTTTTTTTCTTTAAACTAGCACGTAGCATACGTGCTACGTTAATGAGCACGGATTAGAATATCGAATATGTTCATTAATGATCTATATATTGACGTGCTGCCCTGATAATAAATCACGTTTGTAGAGACTTTTGTCTTTGGACCGGGGGAGGAAACCCCGGCAGCACGGGGAGAACATGCAAACTCTGCGCACGGCGGGACTCGAACCCCCGACCCTGGAGGTGTGCGGCGAACGTGCTAACCACTACGCCAGAAGGTTCATCAGAAGGTTGTGAGTTCCAGTCTCTTTACTGCTGTAATAAATCCTGTTTCCTCCCGTCTTGACGTGACCTCATGTTATCTCACGACGGGACGCTACTGTATACGAACGGAAACTATCGGATTATCCCTCAAAGCAGTGCAAAGTGTTTCATCTGCGACCGACCACGTGCCTCCCGATCCCTTACCGAACGACTCCGGTTCCCGCAGCCGTGACACTTCGCTAACACTCGCTCAATTCCTCCATGACTGAAGCTTAAGATCCTGCAAACAGTTCTGCCTGGTCCAAAATGTCACTACCTGCATTCATTGACCCCATCTGCCACGCTCGATGCTAATCTGCAGAGCCTGCACCGGGAGGCTAGGAGTGTCGGGATGTTATCTGAATGACCGAATATTCCACATTTCTTTCGAACAAAAATAAAAAATGCAAACGTCCGTGTTTAAGGACGCATCGACACACAGTGACTCCACGTAGCAGAGTTGAATTTCAGTAAACTGGTGTCCGTCCGTCCGTCCCCCATCCCCCCCCCCAAAAAAACATACACAAGCGCAATTACAAAGGGCGACTATCGCACCGAGGCTGCCGGCGTTCGCGCAGCAAATCAGCGCGTACATCGTCGTGCTCGCGACAGCTCCTGTGTTCAGTGGATTGGAAAGAAATACAAACTGGAACGAGATGTTTATGGAGTATCGGTGTCTGTAGCGCTCGGTGTTTATGGCTGTTCAGAATGCAGCTTGGCCTTTCCACAACAGTCACGACGGAGACCTCTTCCAGGAGTAAGGCGACAACACGTCGGCTCGCCCTTCGCTGAATATTAATGCAATCAGCTCGCGCTCGGCCATTAAAACAGATCACGTGCGCCATTCGGAGACCGGTGCCGGGCCCGTGTCCGTTTGATTCACTTATTTATTTATTTATTTATTTAAACAAAATCTGATCCACGTACAGGGCTTAGCAGCGATTCCCTAGAAGTCACGTGGTTTTCTGCTGTTGTATCCCATCCACCTCAAGATTCGACACGTGTGTCCGGAGACGTTTCTCTGCTCACCGCGCTTGTAAAGGGCGCCTTACTCGAGCTTCTTCTCGGCTCAAACCGGTCCGGGTATCCTACTCAGAGCCCTCTCATCTACGAGGCGTTTCCACCCACGGAACTCCCGCTCACCGTTTTTTGTTTTTCTGTACCACTCTGCGTAACCTCCACGAGTCTGTCGCGTCCGCAGTCGGTGAAATACTTAAACCAGTCCGTCCGGCACCAACCTCCAAGCCACGGTCGAAATCGTACAGACGCACGACCTGACGTCAACGTCGAATGAAAACTTTGACCCGTATCCGCACCACTGTACGCAACGTGATCCTGCCACGTGATTGGCCGACTGGATAATTACATGAATGTGAAGGTCTACAGGAAGTCCTGCCAAAGTGGTCACCTTTCCCTGAACGCTTTTTCTTGCATGGTCCGATGCAGCCGCGTCACACATCCCAAAGTGTTTGAATTCCTCTTAGACCGCTGCAGTTTCCCAACGACTGCAGGTTTCATTTATGAACAAAACACCACATGGTACTTTTTTATCCGATCATACCAACATACAGTATAAGAGCAATACCAGAATGTCCTCATACCATGGAGCGCTAGTCAACTATTTGGTGTTTTTGCTAATGCTACGCTCTTAAAAAACTCAACCTAAAAGAGCCACAAAAAAACCCGGTTCCTTTTGTTTTACCGAGGTAAATAAGGTGTAGCGTACCGTTAATCAGCCACGACCTCAACGAACGATTCTAAAAAGCACAGTAGAGCCAGTGCAACGCACGGCCCGTTAGCACAGCCGACTTTATTACGATTCTTTTTATAAAGTGCTTTAAGACCGGATTCTGTAATACCACGAGTCGTATTTCAATGCGTGACTCACAGTCGGTACAGAAAATAGGATTCTTTTCTAAGATTCATAGTAAATATGGCAGCTGGTGAGTATAAACAACATGGCAGGATGGTTTATCACAACTTACTGCAAGACAGAATCCCCTTCGTGTGAAATACAAAGAGGAGACGCTCTATTATCGTGTGGCAGGCGCACATTTCCGAAACGTGCCTCGCAGTCGCAGCGGCATCTGTGTTTGATTAATGAACGGATAAAGTATTTAAAGGGTTTAATTTTTAATACCCTACATCTGTTAGACGCGCCGAACAGATCGATAAGCGAGGCGCGCGCAAACCTGAACCTATGAGCGGATTCCTCCTGCAAAGATCTTTTTATATAAACAACCCCCATAATATTGAAACAGAAGAAGAAGAAGAAAAAAAACAACAATGCGCAGCATAATAGGAACGACACGAACGACAAAACTGTCGGGATGACGCTTTAATGTATTTTCTATTACAGGCCTCGTGTGGAAGATGTGCCCGTCGCCTCCATTAAAGGGTCAAGCGGATCTGGTGAGGCGCCCCGGATGCGAGCGCTCTGCCAGCTTCAGCGAGACTCAAATTGGCCTCTCACGCGGCACTCTGATGTCAAAGTAGCTCGAGACAGAGAAAAGCGGTAATATGCGGATGTCAAAGCACAATGAATAACTCAATGTCAAGAAGCATGTGTGTGTGTGTGTGTGTGTGTGTGTGTGTGTGTGTGTGTGTGTGTGTGTGTGGGGAGTGGGCAGAGAAGTGTGTAGGCATGAAACATCATAATAGCACGGCTGTCATGTGGAAGTAAAGTTTTATTCTCTCCGCCATATACATGTATAATAGCATACACATGTGTGTGTGTGTGTGTGTGTGTGTGTGTGTGTGTGTGTGTGTGTGTGTGTGTGTATCTGCACTTATAAGACAGCTCAGTAGACAGATATAAGTCAGATATAAATAGATTTTTGTCCAATCCTCTTGACTAACAATGATGCTAATATTGAGAGAACTCTGTGACTGACATTCCACGTAATTACCCATTAATTCTTAATGCACATTGGATTATTAAATGGTCTTCATCATGTAGATGTCAACCAATTGTTTCTCAAAAAACGTTTTTAAATAACCCTTATTCCCTCTGTTGCATGGGCATTATGAATAATGCATAGCTGATTAGCACTAAGTCCTAATCTCTTTCTCAAGCTTGTTAGCATTTATATCAAAAGCATCTTGATTTTTCTTGGATAACGTGCTCACAATAAAGTTGATTATTCACTCCAGCTATTTCCTGCCCAGAAAGAGGAGATTTAAAGGAGAAATTCTGAAAGGCAGTGTTATCTTTTTACAGATGTCCTTACTTTCTGTTCTACTTACTGCACACACAGAGACTGTTCCAGTTGAAGGCCAGTGAATTGGAGCCTGAGATTTGGATTCATGTATTGTAGTTTCACCTGAACCAATGTCAGACCAGAATATATACATCTAAGATCATATCAAATTCATTTAGCAAGCAGTGTGAGTGTGGCCCAGGATATTATTTTAGTTTTTCATTAGAATGGCTCATGATCAGCAAAGCAAATCCATACACATGTGCGTTTATCTGACTTGCAAGTAACAAAATTTCTTAAGTCTAGTCACCCTGATTTATTTCCACAAGGCATTTTAAAATGATGACTGAAAACCATGTTAGTTGTCTATAACTGATATTCTAAAAACAACTAGATTAGCCACATTTTATTCCTATGCCATAATGCAGTTGAAAAATTTATTTAACACATAAGCTCTTATTCTACTTCATTAGAGACTAACAGGTTGTGTATTAGATCTTGGCACTTTCAACTGCCATGTAAAGATGGATACCTTGCATTATTACCTGCAGTTTGAGAGGTGAGTAGGCATGTAAGCTGTCTGGGGATTGCCAGCATTCTGAGATACAATGTTTAAACTGATGGTTGTCCCAAAGACATTTGTACAGGCCCAGATGGCTGCATGTTATAAGAGCA
Source organism: Prietella phreatophila (assembly GCA_025728095.1). NCBI lineage: Eukaryota > Metazoa > Chordata > Actinopteri > Siluriformes > Ictaluridae > Prietella > Prietella phreatophila. The sequence continues at coordinate 15,510,307 of JAOUWY010000075.1, forward strand.
GTGCTGTGGTGACACAGCCAGACTGAAGGACTTGACTGCATATGAAAGGGCCGGAGGCCAGCCCCTGGCTCGTCAAAAGGCTGTTCATCATGTCTCGCCTGGGAGAATGACACGAACTGGCGGAGGCAGGTGGGTTGGCAACTTTGCCAGCCTGCTGGCACCTCCTCAACAAGCATGTTTTCTGTTCTAACATGGTGTCGAAGTCAAGCTGTGTGCTGACTTTTAAAGATACTTCAGTATGTAAGTCAAGGTCAGTCTTGGAGGAAGTAGGCAAGGATCATTCGGTGATCACCTGGGGACATCATTTGATTAAATAACTACAAGGAAAAAGAGTATGACATTTGTACTGATTTCTCCTTGTCTGGTTTTTGTTGTTACTCAGTTTACGGTCAATCCTTACCATGTTTAACTTTCTATTTTGTGGCTTTACTGCAGGTTGCATCAGGGCTTTTGTTAAGCACTTTCAGTGTAGTCACATCAATTTTCACAAAACAATGTTTACAACCATTCACTGATGCATGTGTTGTTCATTTAAAATGACTTTTAAAAACTTAGGTAGAACTTTTATCTTGTCATTTCATTTTACATGATTTTTATTTGGTTATGTTTGCCAAATTTTGACCAAATCTGTGGTTTTACTACACAAAGTGAACATAACAAGAGGCGAAAGATAACTCACCTTACTTCAGAAGAGAGTGAACTCTACCTTTACAAAGTTCATAAAATAGATTGTGGTCCTTATGTACTTTCAACCTGAAACACTGATTCCACTTAAACTGATAGAAAACCAAATTTGGCTTTTCCTGAAATGTATGTATATTTATGTATACACAAATGCTCTCCCTATTCTGGAGAGTGCCTCAAAGCATTTAAAAGCACAGAACATTACTGGCACTTCACATCCGGGTTGGTAAATGCTGTTTCTTCTGGATGTGAAAAAACTCTGTCATTCTTTGTCATTATAAGAAGAATGGTCTACATCAACTAACTTACTTTTACCAATGTTAGTAATACTTGCTCCCAAAATAAACGTTCCAGTTGTCCTGAATGTAGCTAGCTTGAACATTGAACATAGCTTAGAGGCAGTATGAAGGGAGGATCTGCTTCACTGCTGTTTGTTGAAGACTGTATTTAGTCAACAGTATTAGGGCAGTTGACTATCTGTATAAATAAAAATTAATCTTCTTAATGAACACTCAATAGCATTGCAGTCAGTCTCCTATTTGATCTTCAAAGCAGCATCAAATATGCCGTGCGACATCACATAAAACGGAATGACAATCATGTAAATATAAAAACTTCATTGCCTATTCAAATGTTCCATATACTAAATGTAACTGACAAGGTTTCATATTAGTTTCATCTGCATTTTTCATCTTTAATACAGATCAATGACCTGCAATTCATCTGCAGCCTTAAGTAGTGGAGCTAATGGGACATTAGGAGGAGGGAAGGTCTATTTTCATACAGATAATAACCAGTATGTGATGCTGCTCACGTTAACAAAGCACTCTGCTCAGCTTGAAAGAGTTGCCCAGTGTCTACACAAAAAGCTTTCAGTGCATAGACAGTCTGCACACTCTCCCAGCGTTATGAGTTTATAATCACATCTGTCACCCGTAGAGAGGGTCAAATAGGGACCAATGACAAAAGAGGCTACCCCCAGTTTGATGGAACAAAGAGAGACAGGTAAAGGTCAAAGCAGTTCGGACAAAACAGGATACTTTAATCCTCATAGCAGAAACTTGTGTAACTCAACCCCCCAAAAAATCAATAATAATACGCTGGCAGATGTCTACATCACCATTGAAGAGCTGTAGCTCTCATGTCATTGCACACATTACCACAATCGACATGGTGCAGCTTGGTGACAGCTTGATTTTAAAACACAGTTCTGAAATTTCTTTGTTATGAGTGATGCTATATAAGAATCTAGAAGCGCTCTTTAATGTCTTCCATTGGCATCTGAATGTTCTGTGAGATTTTAAACACAGTGTTTCATATACTTACATGGGACACTATAAGAGCAGCCTTACTCCCAGCTCAGTTTTACCTTTCATATTTCCAGATCAGGCATATCTGCTGAATTTGAAATACAACCCATATCTTATGACTGAACAAACATTTGTTTTTGTTTTTTTATTATTATTATTGTTTGCCATTGATGTCAGTGTGCATACAAATTAAAAGATGCATTGATAGTAGCTTGCTATAAATACAGGCAGTGAGGATTAGACTATTTGACTAGACAGCATTGGACAACATTAATCAACATTTTATGTCATTCGATGGAAAAGGTCATAAAACAGTAGGAAAAAAGATGAGGAGCTTCAGAGAATTACAACTGATAGACTTTACAAAAAAGGAAAAGAAATGGCTTTGAATTGAGAAGGCAACAAGATAAACTAGGATAAAATTGGCTGTAATCTGCATCTGTCCTATTTTACTTCCATGTGGCAGATATTAGACATGAAATAGTGCATAAGCATATTAGAGGTGATTTAAACTGCAATACAATGCTGAGACTTTTTAATGTTTTCCCATTTACGTGGCAGTACCTGACTGACAGCACCAGTAGTGATATTTTAATGGTAAGTGTAACTGCAGTAACTGCAGCCCCCTGCTGGTGGGAGGTCTGGCTCCTGATGCTGGGTCAGGGTGTGAGCTGCAAGTCAATCTCTAGCTTCAGCGTTCATATCACATACTCCCCTACAAAAATCCCCCCATCCCCTGTAAGTGCAGCCAATTAAAAACTGATGCATAATTTAGCAAGTCATTTGGCAATGGAGTCAAACTGAACATAATATAAGGTTAGGTAGGAGGTATTTTCCTCAGGCAAAAAAAAACAGCACCTTTTTTCTTTCCTCAAACCCAATCTGCCAACGTGACCCCATTACAGAATGCGCATTTATTGTTTACATAAAATATGTGTCAATCATACATGCCACATAATATATTGCAAAGATGAAGGCTGCAAATAGAAAAAAAAAAAAAAAAACATATAAAAGTCTTTGTATCAGGCCTATTAAATGTCAAACAATTAAAGACAACACTGCAAATCCTCATATCACATTGGTGCTGCCAGCCAAATCTGCCTCCTCACATGAACGGTACCTTGATAGGAAGAACTATCCTTGACTATGATTAGAAAAGTGTCCCTCTGTGAAATTACTTGAGGAAACACCAAAATATTGACATACCTTCTGCTTCTATTCTCAACATGCTAATGTTCTAATTTCTTATCTAAGGACTCACTGTTCTTTCAATTAAATTATAGTGCTAAAGATTACCATGCATCACTGGCATGGCATGGTTATCGTTTCATTTGACCAGAAGACAGGAGCTAACATGCGGCTGGATATTACCACACTCACGCTGACACCTAAATTCTGAAATCAGAATTAGAGCTAGAAATTAACAACATAAAAATTGCACCATTGTGTTAAACATGTCGAAATTCTGACACCTGCTAGACAGGCTTATTTACCAGCTTGTTCTACTGATTAATATTTGACTTCTCACAGCAAGCTCACTACTGAACATTCATTATTATTTTTCACTGAAATAAGTCTATGGTTTAGCCAATAGCTTCATGAGTCCAACAGGCACTCCATATCCAATCTGGGGTGAGAGGGAGGTGCTGATTCTCTCTCATCACTCTCAGTAATTAGTACACCCCTTTTCTCACACCTCCTTGCCAAGATTAGGGAGCAGGATAGCCAGGCTAAGTGCTTGAAATTCAGCCTGCCCAGTATCAGCTCTCCAGGGAAGAAACTTCCTCTCCTGAGTGGTCAGTCAGCCGCAGTCTCTCACTTTGATAAGTTATCATGGATGGACAGTGCTCTCAATCAGACTGAGCGGTATGTCCGCCCCTGTGCCTCACCATTAAACCATCTCATTGCACCCTTCCCTGAGGATAATCAACATCCACCTCCTCTCTACTCATATTCCTCAACCTTCCACAACCTTCCAAGAATGAAGAAATGGCATATTGAATTCCTGTGCATGATTTTGGGTTTGCGTCATTGATTGACACACCCAGCACAAATAAAGGCCTATAATTACTATGACCTTATTTTTGCACAATAGCAAAACCAGATAAAATCCAATTCTGTTTCTGACATTCCTTGTTAAACCAAAATAGCAATTATACTCTTGGTGGCCCTTTAATAGAATGTGGACAATGCAGACAGATTGGAGGGAGAAAATCAAACATAAAATTTCTACTATCCCATCCCCAATCATGTTCACTATGATTCCCCCACAAAAAGACAGAATCACAGAATGATATACAAGAAAAGACTTTAATTTCTGTAAAACTGCACTTTATTCTCTAAAGAAGTAAGTAAGGCTTTGTTACGGACGAGTTTGTAATTATATTCAGGAATAGAGACACTTCACAATTCCTAAGGGAGCCAAAATGTGTTTGCAGTTTTAAGATAAGCCTGTGCAAATACTGCACATCTGAGGCTCCTAACCAAAGAGAAGACATGTGCAGCTCGCTGTGCAAACTTTCTTTCCGTGCACTTCTTGTTTTTACTGACATATTGGCACATCCTAAACTACTGATATAATCTCTTTATTAATAGCAGTGTCATGGTGCTCTGTGATGTGGCAGCTACACACTGATCTGTGTCACCCTTGGATTCTCATTCAGGCTACCACTTCTGTGTTTGCTCAGAGGCCAGTGGATGCTGATGGTTGTGCTGATGTGCTGCAGTATTGAAGAGGAACAGAATGATGTGGGAGTTGCCGTGAAGACTTCTTTTTCACTGCGACAGCAAAGACAATCACAAGCTGTGTAATTGAACTGACCTTCTAACCGTTTGCCCTTGCTGACCCTCTCACATAAACTTCCTCCCACTTTGCCCTCAAGGGAACAAGTAATGACTCCTCCTGTGCTTTTTACTGGTACTATGTGGACCATATTTGAAATTGCTAAGGGGAAATATTATCCAGGGACAACTGTACTGTACAAAGATTCCTCATCACAGTGCAACAGTGAACTTTTGAGCTTGTGCTTTTAATGAGAACATCTCTGGATAAGAATAAAAATCACCACATGCCAGTATTGCTCTGAGGAACCAACAATCAAATATTACATTAATGAGACACTTTCTGACAGGGGTGTTCATACCAGAGAACAAACTGACAACAGAATTCTCTCTCTCTCTGTCGAATGCCATTTTCATTTGTGGCTAAAATGAATAGGTCATGAAAGTAAGAAAAACTTTTAGATCATGTGAGAACTCTAATGAGGTGAATGGATTTAGATGTATGTGTTAGATGGATGGATTTAGTGTATTCTTCTGCATCTTATTTCCACTTATTTCCAAATATTACACTTAGTTTCAGTTAGACTTTGAAACTATACATTGTCACTGAAAATACTGCATAAATAATTTTGAGGAAACCCAATGTAAATCTAGGGGTTAGGTTACATTTATTTATTTATTCATCCTTATTATTTCACCTGGTCAGGGTGAAAGTGCAAACAAAGTATATCCTAGGAACACTGAGCGTGAGGCAGGAATATGGGCTGTCACTCCATCCCAGTGGTTACATACAAGTAATTTTTAAGATCCCATAAAGATATCCCATAAAATAATTTAAACATAAATATTGTACACTCTTTTCCAAAATGGATTTGTGAAAGAAAAAGAAACGTAATGCACTCAACATAATGCACTCCATGAAATGCACTGAACCATAATGAACTGCATATCTGTTTGCCAGTGCTTACTTCTGCAGTTCTTTCCAAATCATAATCTATTCTTCTTTCTGTATGCCTAATGAGGTTTGACAGAATGACAAGGCACCTCTTTGGAAATATCCGACATGAAAACAGTGACATGTATTGATTAACAGCTCTATAAATAATGTTTGTCCAGTGTTTAATTTATTAGTTTGCACAAAAACAAAGCAGCAAAAAACAGTCTTGTTTGCTGAATGCAGCCCAGTAAAATTGGAGCCGATCTCTGTGGAGATTACAAGAGAGTGGGCTTGAGAAAGCAGACCACGCCACATTAAAGCACAAAAAGCTAGAGAGGATATTTCATTTCAAGCCACACTTTAAGAAGCGGTGGGAAAGACACTGCGGGCAGACGTGGGTTTAATTACCCTGAAAATCACACAGCACTCTCACTGCTCTTGAGCTTATGTCCTGCGACAATGATGTGAAGGTTGGAAATCCAGTAGCTGGGGCCAACAGCAGAGAAAAAAAGCATATCCATTTTTTGCAGGTTTAAAAAACAAAATCTTGCAGCAAATATCTATATGCCACTGGGATTCAGCACATGAGCAAAGGCACTTGAAGGTGATTTCTGTCTGAATGGGACATTGGGTGTCTCCTGATGCTTCATTATTAATTCAGTCTCTGGCTCATAGGTGCAGCAGTATCATTTCAAAGGCCGAGATGAGAAATTGAAGACCTGAAGGAGTAATTCTCCAGCTTTGCTTTCTGACCTGACTCTTGCCTGTCAATATAGCCACTTGAATGATGAGGGTCACTGCTGAGCTCATCCAGGGCTGCTATAGCATATGCCTCTAGGGTGCAGAACGACTGGTAATCAAAAGCTTTGCATTCAAAGTTACATTTGTAATGATGTTAAAAATGAAATATCACAATGTAAATGTTGAGCATTATGATAATTCAAGCATCTGAAAGTAATATTCAATCCAATTTTATTTGTATAGTGCTTGTAACAATAGATATTCTCACAAAGCAGCCTACAGAAAACTGAATGCAGATTTATATCCCTAAAGAGTGTCAAGGAAAAACTCCTTGAGATCAACACCAGAGAGTGGGATTAGTCTTTATGATTACAGCAGCAGTTCTGTGACGGTACGTGACCGTGTTGTAGACGGAGGCAGACTCGACACGGGCGTAGGCACAGATCACTGCTTTATTAATAACACTTGCAAACGTAGGCACACTCTTCATTCAAAGTAAAGGA
>JAOUWY010000075.1:15524555-15536493 GCA_025728095.1 Prietella phreatophila
CGATGCTTCCTGGGATAGGCTCCAGGTTCCCCGCAACCCTGAACAAGGAATAAGCGGTTGAAGATGGATGGATGGATTCAACATGGCTACTTTGGACATGGTTTTTGATGTAGTCATGACCAGTCATTGTAGGGTGTAGACAATTGTAGAGAATTCCATATTTATTCAAAAGCATTCAAAAGCAATAATGTTCTGTTCAACCTTATCTACTATAACGTATCTACAAAACAGACAATGGCAGATTTTTTTTGCCAATTTTAGGACAAGATACCTTACCTAAAGGTCACTTTCAAAGAAGCATGATATCATCTCTAAAATATCTAATGAAATTAACTTTCTAAACCTACATAATGGGGAGATTAAGAACTTTCCTTCAGAAGCCCTGCAAGTCTGAGTTTTACAAGTGACAGGCACTGGATATTCTGTCCTGGGATTTATCAAGTAATCTTTATGTGTAGGCCAAGCGCAACTTTGACTGAGACATGGCACATTGCTTCCATCAACAGCTCCTTCAGCAGGTGTGCAGCTTCTGGAGGGGCAGTGTAAAAATAAACAATTAATGGAATGAACATAAAGTCTGACTAACTACACTTACGGCTTCATAATGCTTTCATTTACAGTGCCACAAGTTCTAGTTATTAAGTAGGTAAGTGTGTTGTATAAATTCCAAAGCATTGGAAATTATTTTAGATAAAAGTATGGTAAAATTCAAAATATGTCACTAAAGTACACTAAAATGTGAAATGTGAAGTTTTAGATACTAAGCCAGTAATTCTGCAGTAAAAAAGGTTTGAATTAAAAACATAATACATCATAACTGTAAAAGTATTTGAAGTAGCTAGAGGGTAAATTTATACACCACATTTTACTATTTTACTGTAAATTTGAAATATTTATCTATAAATATGAAAAAGTGTAATAGTACAATTTAGCATAATAGTACAATTCAGTACTATTTAGTAGCCTAATAGAGAAATTCAGTAGTAATTCAGTAGTGTAGGAGTGCTATTATGATTATGGAAACACGGAGGCGGATGCATGTGCAGATTAAGGTTTAATAAAGATAAAAGCAAAACGCAAAATATACTATGAACACTTAACATGTAAGCCAAACACAAGACAATACATATGAGGCAGGAGAGCATAATGTGACAACAGAGGAAAACCAAAGCAAGACAAATAGTGCAGTGTAAACAGTGATTATATACACAGGTGCTCGTTAACAGGAATGAGGCCCCCCCTTAATGTGCATCTCCCGAAGCACATAATAAGTTTGGGAGGGGGTCCTGGATACTCAGACCAGAGGTACTTAAGTGTCTTAGATGTCCCATGAGTGTAATCTCTCGCAGGTCCATAACAAGGATGCTTGATGTGTTTTCTGGGGTACAGATGCAAGATGGTCTCTTCCGTATCACAGAGAGATGATGCGATCTCCCCGGCCTGGCATGGGCATGAAGCAATTGCCACCACGCAGCCAGCAGGGGGAACAGAGCTCGGGGCAGAGCCCTAGTGGGAAGCAACATTAACTGCAGAGGGGGAAGCGCTGCTCTCCATGATGCCAGAGAAAGGAGTGATATCTTCGGTTTAGCACGAAGGCAGAACGATGTCCTCAGCTGAGCTGGAAGGCGGAGCGATGTATTCAGCTGCTCAGGAAGGCGGAGCTAAGTCCTCAGGGGAGTCAGAAAGCAGAGCGATGTCTGGAGAGAAGCCTGCCCTAGTGACATCCAAGGCATAGCAGGGTGGCAGAGCGGACCTCTTGACTAAAACAGGAGACGGAGCAATGTCCTTAGCTGAACAGGGAGACTGAGCGGCATCCTTAGTTAAGCAGGGAGTCTGAGAAATGTTCTCTTTTGACTCGGTAGGCTGAGCTAGATCCACAGTAGGGGAGGGAGGGTGGGAAGGGATTTTACATCTGTCCTCCAGCCATTCTTCTGTGGCCTTGATCCATGCAACCTCAGGGTTTCTAAAATGTAAATGATATAGCTAAACTACAGATGATGGCACCTGTCATGAATTGCCAGAGGGAATTCTGGACTTCAGTTCTCAGGAGCCACTACACCTCTGCATCACGGTCACATGACCACCTGCACCTGAGTCTCTTTCCTGTCAAAGAGCACCTGTGTGTATATAATCACTGTTTGCACCGCACTCTTTGTCTTGCTTTGGCTATGCTCTCCTGCCGCATATTTATTGTCTTGTGTTTGATTTATGTGTCAAGTGTCCATAGTGTCTTTTGCGGTTTGCTTTGATCTTTATTAAACCTTAATTGGCATGTGCATCTGTCTCCGCGTTTCCATAATCGTAATCGAAAACAAGACCATAAAATGGATGCAGCAGATTTTTTTTTGACCCAAGGATCAAGTTTTTGACCCCTTGAAAACTGTACACTGAAGGAGAAAGGACACATGACATGAAAAATGTGCATTACATTCTGGCAGTTGTTTCTTTCACTTGGAACTTTGTCTTGCTGTTGTCATATTGTTGCTTAAACGCACTTTGGAAAGAAAAGTCTCCTTCACTGACACACACTTTTTTTTTCTTGTAAAATTCAGTGTTTTCTGTCTATTAAAATTTTAGCCTAGCGTAATAATGCAATTTAGTACTCTATTTTAAAAACTAAGGAATGTGAACCAATAATGAATCAAACACATCATTTCACTGCTTTTCACTGAAAACTGATCAGAATTCTATCATTTTCTGAAGGTCATTGTAAGGAATCAATATAATTAAAATAGTAAGAATTAATCATTTCTTTTACAGCACATATTCTCCCATGATTCATGGTAACAGGTGCATTCAATTTTATACTCAATATATTTCACAGTGAAATTGAGTCTTATTTCAACATTATAGTCATTGCTATGATACAGTTATGCTACACAGTTATTATTATTAACTAATATCAAATATATTTGATATTTCATTATAATGGTGTTTCCATTTAGAGTATGTATCACTCACATATCCAGTTAATACCTAAAACTCAGAGTAGTGTAATGGAAAGTATTACCTAAACCACTAGAGATTAATGACAGTGGCATAATTGAAATGACAGTGACATAATTTCCTTCTCCTATATATTTAGGCAGTAGCAGTATGCATGAGGTTGTCCGTAACATAACTAACTGAACCAGCACTAATAAACACAGTGTACCCAAATCAATACTATCTGAAGTTCCAGTAGAGGTGGAAAATTCTCCATGTGGTTGTTCACTTTTCGTGTTTGTTTTTTTTCTTGTTTTTTTTTGCTTTTTGACTTATTGCACCGAACTAGCTCTTCTGTTCACAGATATCCACCCTGCTGCTCCCCTCTGACTGAAATATGCTACAGACCTTCTGAAGCCTCCTCTCCCTCTAGTTACTGCCTGGTTCCAGCTATTCCACTCCAAATCATCCTCTCCCTTACCCAAGCCAGAGAAACCGATGACCTAAGAAACCATCTTATACTGCCATTGACTGCACAGAGAAGAAACTCTGTCATCATGCCAGAGTGGATCTACACACAAGGCAGTAAGTGTCTGACATGATACACGGCTCCTTAGACTCAAAACCAGCTACATATACTAGACCATGCATAATTCACTGTCACAGCATATAAAAATGTGCATTATAAAGATAGAAGCTGGGCAATATGATGATATAAAATCAATATAGTGATCCGTTTTGCCTTAAAACACTTGACATTGATATTGTTGGTATTGCGATTTCTTGTTTATGTTTTACACCAATTGCAAACTGATTAGAAGCAGTTTGCTGTTAAAATTTATTTTATTTAATTGTATGTATTTTTTTATTTTCATATATTTTTAATGAACCCTTTTTAAATGTATTTTCCTTCAAATGTTGCTTTCTGTTGCTTTTATGTTTTATGTAAAGCACATTGAATTGCCTTGTTGTTCAAAATGTGCTATGCAAATCAATTTGCCTTGCCTGCCTTGCCAAAATCTATGTGCTAAATAGTGTGACCCCGTATTCGTTTATTTATTATTATATATTACTATTTATATATCTTACTTACTTATTCTTTTTTTATTTATTTTAATGCAACACTATTGTTTTGTCCTATATATTATTACAGTTGGTTGTCCTATATACTATTATACCTGTTGTTTAAGGCAGAAATGTCTTGAAATATAGTGATATGACGATTTTTAAATAATTTCCAGCTCTAAAACAAAACAGATTAAAAAAAAATTATATGGTGCAGTGCTCCTTAGCAAACTTAACTCCCTTTTTTGAATAAATATTTGGAGAGCAACTGTGGTTATATAACCAGGACTGTATGTCTAAAAAATTTTGCCTTTGTAATGTGTATGCCATTATGTCATCGATCGTTAAATTGATATGCCCATAAACCAGAGTTCTAATGACTTTAGCTCATGATCATTACACACTACTTATGGCTAGAAGGGTTTGCCAGCTCTCTTCTGACCTTCAGTTTTATGACAACACTTATGTGCTACTGTGCATTAGCTCAAAAACAAAGCCTTAACACAGCAACAGAAAAATATACTGTTCTATAAATGACGTAATAATGTGCTTGTGGGATATAGCACAATGTAATAATGTGCTTGTCTGTGTATAGCACAATTCCGTCAAAAACAGCAATTACAGTTTGATTTAAAACTCAGCTTTAGGGACTTTTGTGGAACTTTGATGCAAAAGCAACAAATCAGGAGATCAGGATGAGAAAGAAATTTCAATTAAAATGATAAAAGATATGCACATCCCAAAGAGGTAGCAGCTCAAATTAATCTGGACTGGTGCTTAAAGGAGACTTCTCTCATTACAACCATGCTAGATAAAGCCAGACAGGTATAAAAAAAAATATTTTTACAAAGGGTAAAAATTCAATTTTCTCACTAGAGGAAATGATCTGAGATCAGGTTACATAAGAGATAATGGGTGAAGGTTCGCCACAACATAAAACGTTTTACAAAATCCATTGCATTTGCCTAAAGCTGCTGTCTTATTATAACCTGGATTCTTCTTTTAATTAAAGGCCCATGAGGTTCATGATTGACAGTTGATTTAATGTCACCAAGATTCCAATAACTGGAAATTGCTTCTATAACATGTTCATGGTCATGTGTAGATTGTCTGTTTTATAGCTTTAATCAGCAGCAAGATTTAATGTTCCTTTCTTTAAATTACCTTTAAATCCTATGTCACATACACCCCACCACGCCCACCCCCACAATATTGTTGTCAATACTTTGTGTCAATATTGTTGCATCAACGAAGCCTTAATTCAGATGGCTAAAGACACTTATTAGCATGTTTACTATATCTTTGTCATCTTTACACTATTGAGCAGTCACTCTTCTAAAACTCCACCATGAATCCAGCTGCATTCTGCCTCCTAAAGGACAATCATGCACACCTGTAGCTCTTTAGCACTGAGGCAGCTTTGATAAACGTCTCATTCGAGAGACAAGTCAGCAACGCTCCAGTTTACAATATGAAACATTTTCTGTAGTGTTGCTCAATATGTTCCAGCAACCTTTTTATAAATAAAATCCACTTACTAGTTCTACAAGTTCATGCCTTGACGGATTAGACATTGTGGGTTCCGCTATCTTAATCACATCTTGACTGAGAACCAACGATGATACTGAAACCTCAAAGATGTGCCATACAGTATATATTGTCTTACCCTTGGGTTATACAGCTCCCTATCACTGTAATGAATGCCTGATACACATCGAGGGAAAACACTATCCCTGAATCCCTTGGCCCTGTGTGTAAACAGGCAATTTGCTGACTTGTTTGCTGACTTTGGTTTGTTGAGGAGGCAGCAAAGGTGGATTGTTGAACAAAGTCACATCTGGTTTAAACTGTGTGCAAGTGTAAGAACTTTACAATAGAAGGAGTCTTTACATCTGCATGTACAGCACTGAAGACATCATCAAGGTGTTGCATATATCATCTCCATGGTATAGCTCGACTTTGAAGTCAAACACAGATCTCCCTATACAGCGTTCTTTCACAGCTGGATAGGTATGATCTTGGAGGTTTGCATATTCAGATAATAAGCTTGCAGAGACATCTCATTTCAGGTTTTATCAACATCACCTGTAGAATAAACACACTTTGTGCCTTACAAAAAAGTTAGCACACATGGAATAACAAAGATATTAATGTACTGAATATAGTTACTGAAGCATGCAGCAATGGTAAATAACAACATGTTCCTATTCCATTTCCCAATGCAATTAAAAAAAAAAATTCCAACCTTTCTCTTAATGTCTAAGAAAAGAGGTACCAAGTCCTCTCGCTCTGGTGTTAATCATTTGCAGAAACAATATGACAGGGTTTTATTAGTAATGCAATGTGTCACTGGCATTCACACTCAACAGATCCTTGAACAAATAACAGCGTCATGCAATATCCGGTTTGATAAACGATTCACAATAACACTAATGATACAGTGAGATGATAGCAAAAATTCATTATGAAAGATATTAAAGATTTGACAGTGGGACATGTCAGCATTCATTCATTGATATGTTTCTGGAGTGCTTACACAACAACTCAAACATAGCTGTATGTTATTTTTTTTATATAAACACCATATTCAGATGGGTAACAAAAGGGGAAAAACGTGGATCAGTTATTCACTCAATATTGAGTGAGTGAAAAATATTTAAGCAAGCTTTGGTGGGAAGTGTCACTGTTATAAAGCATTTCTATCCTGATAGGGGCGTTCTCTACCAGGGCTCACTGAATGATTTGATGAGCATCTTAGACCAAGATGTTAGACAGTGTTCTCCAATACCACTATCAATTTGATGGAATATATTTTGAAAGAACGATCTGCTGAATCTGTGGCATGGGGCAATGAAGTTCTTCTGGTGGCTTGTAGCCAATCCTGGAATACTGGGTCTGAGGCAGTATCTGAGGCATTCACCCTATATCCAATGCCAGTCCAGAGCAGGACACCATGCATGCATATGTGCGCGCACACACACACACACACACACACACACACACACACAAGAAAACCTAGGGGCAATTTACTTATGCAGTCCAACTACTGGCATGTTTTTTGGGACATGGAATAAAACCTGAGAACCCAGTGGAAACCCATACAGACATGAGGAGAACATGCACAGAAACTCCACATAGACAACATCAAAATCTAACCAGGGATCCGCAAGCTTTAAAACAGCAACAGTATCTGCTTTGCCATGATGCTGACTTAATACTGTTCATTCATGCCTTATTCTTTATCTTATTCAAGGGAAAAAATCTAAATCTGAAATGTCCATTTTGACAGTTGCATTGCAATGGTGGCTTTATGGTTAAAGTTCTGAGTGAGTGACCAGGATATTAGTTCCATGAGTGCTAGGTTGTATAATGAGGTTGTATGCTGTCTTAGCTGTACATATCTTTGGATTAAAACATCAGCCAAATAAATAAATGTAAATGTCTTCTACAGCTGCAGTGAAAAAGTGGATTTGATGCCAGTGAACAGCTGCAAAAAATGAGTAATGGTGCAAGATAAATATCAAAGTTAAGAGCTGTGAAAGTCTTTGGGAGGAAAGAAACCAGTATAAACTAATTCCCTCCCTGAATCTTCAGGAAAGTCATCAGGTCATATGAGTGTGGAAGATGTAATATGGGGCTGATTTTATAATGAAGTGATGGGGCTCCTTCGGGAAACAGTGGTGGAGGCCAGTGCTTTCATTCCCAAGTTCTGAAAATGAATGTTTTGAAGTGCTATCTGCAAAGGATCCCCCCAGGCACCTGGTGGCTGCTGTATCGAAGAGTAAAGAGGCATCCAAATTGCACAAAGCCATTTTGATTACAGGCATGCTGTCAGTCCATATCTATGTATCAGTCTCTCTATCAGGAATAATGGACCTGACAGGCAGGATGTGCTAAATAATTCAGTCAGATTTTGGCACCCGGAGACAAGCTATTGTGACAAGACCTCTTTAGGGTATCCCAATGGGAAGGGACAGAAAATGGCTCAGACTGTCAGGTGAAATTACTGAAAGAATGCTGAAGACGAAGAATCTTGTTTGGCGATGTTTTTTGCATTTTTTAAAAAAGATTATTAAAAATAATCATGCAGCACTGTGAAAACAATATCTAAATCTCTATCTTTTTGCTATGATTAATTTGGAAACTTTTTTTCATTGACTGCAAATGGAATTCTTGATTTTGCACAAAAAAAAATGCTACACACAAGGAAGACTTGCAAAAACAACAAATAAACAATTTAACAAACAAAAACTAGCCAATGCCCACCAATGAATTTCAAACATCTTAAGACAGACACATCATTTAACTCATCTGCAGTAAAAGACAACACATTAAGTTCAAATTGTGCATATTTCTAAGTGTCTTTACAAAAAACTTGCTTGCAGCATTTCTGCCTGTAACTGAGGTTTCCTTGTGGTGGAAAATATGCTTCTTAGGATCACTGTTTTTTGGATACATAGCACTTGAAATCAGGTCTCTTAAGATTTTTTTTTTTAGGTTTCACTTGTCTTCCTATTATTTTAATGTACTCTGTACATAAGAAATTCACACAAAAAAACAAAAAAAACAACCACTTAGCAATCATTAACTGAATAAATATTCACTGACTGTTCTAAATTGCCTCATAAATTGTCTCAAGGGCAGTACATGCCATGCAATATAGGAGAACTAGGTAGTGGGTGGGAAAAGGCTATAACTAAAACTAGGAGAAAGCTCAAACTATCATTTATAATTATCTTTAAAGAAAGTCCACAGATCTTGAAGTAGGTTGAAGGCCAAAGCTACAGCGTGCTGCACTGTTAAACACTCCACTGCTAAAGTGAACTTCTACATAACATCTTCCTCCTCAGTAAGTGTACACATTTTATACATGATTGTTTGTGGTTTGTTTGGCATGAACTCTCAAACAATGTGTGTAAATCTTATGAATGGGATTCAATTATCAATAACAGAAATCACATAACCATTAATACAAATTGTACAGAAAAAAAGACCAAAAGAAGGAATATAGTTCTCCTTTTTAAACCCAGGATCTGGCATTCTCTTACACCCACCTCAAAATAAGCCATGCCATGCTAATACTCTGTATTATGGACTTCTAAATATACCACTTTCTCCTTTCCTTTAAAGAAATCAACTTAATTAGTGTACCTTGACTTTTAAGCTACCTATTTACTGTTTTCTCATTATTTGGCAGGTTTTTCGTTCCGGTTGTAAAAAAGTCTTCTAAACATAAGTGTGAAATAAAGTGTCTTAGCCCATTTTACCCCATTTTCAATTCTCAGCCTGACAGCCGATTGAGAAAATGAAGTGTGCAGTGAAAAGCAGGGCTGTATGTATCTTTCATCTGGCTACCAATTTTGGCAAGAAGCAATCTGTTCAGACTAGAGATATCGGCACTGTTGGAGTGGGTATACTTAGCCGCTGATATGATTGTCAACACACTGTGTATAAAACTGATTCTTCAACATGCAGACATGTTGATCTTTCATAACAAAAGTGTTTAGCACAGAGCCTGCAACTTAACCGTCTGGCTGCAGTTCCTCCCCTCTCTTAGAGCAAACTGTTGTCGTTTCAAACAGATTCAGAAGTTCAACCAGACAAAATAATCAATCATTAATATTAATGTCTTAATGTTCCATTACTAACAACATAATCACAGTAATCTTCAGGGGTGGAAAAGTACTGAGTAATTATACCTAAGAAAAGTATAGATAATGTGTCAAAATCCAAAAAAAATAATTAAAATTAAAATAATAATGTTGCTAGATTTAAATGTACTCATGTATCACAAAGTAAAAATTCAACATTTGAATTGACGGAATGTCATTTTTTTTGTGATGATTTTCATTTTAAAGCAACTACACTATTTTTCCTGAAAACATCATTCAATCTCTTTAAGTTTGTTTGTGATATGTATGACTAAGACTATATACTTTGTTTAATTAATTAGGGCAGTGGTGGCCCAGTGGTTAAGTCTGTGGGTTACTGTTTAGAAGGTTTGGGGTGCAAACCCCGCTACTGACAAGCTGTCACGGCTGGGCTTTAGAGCAAGGCCCTTAACCCTTTCTGCTCTGGGGAGATGTAGCATGGCTGTCCCTAACTTCTTCACATATAAAGATGGCATATGTTAAGACAGAATATAACTGTACTCTAATGTATTTGTGACAAGTAAAGCCTTATATGGTTTATTATCTGAAGTAAAATATCATGCAAATTACCAATTTCAACATTTAGATATGTGATATTGGATAATTTTTCCTTAATTAAAAAATGAAAGTATATTTTGTCTGATTTGTTTAATTATGTTCTCTTTGTCTACTTTAGGTCAAAATCTGATGATGTTTTAGGTCATATTTATGCAGATGTATAGAAAATTCTACAGCACCACTGTAAATATAGCCAGTTAGTAATAGCAAATTAGAAAAACTTACCTCAATATGCTTTTTCATATTTGATGGAGCTCATCGAAACATTTTAATTAGGTAGGGGTGATCGACTCCGCCTAATCAACTGATACTGAATGAAAACTTAACACTAAAAGTTAAATATTGCTGAACTTTATTACCAAAAAAAAACAGTACTCACTGTACCAAGAAAATATACTGTACTTATTAAATGAAATAAATATATAAATAATATAGCTGCAAGCAGCAATACCAGGGTCAAGCCAATTATCGGCACCATGAGAAGCAAAATAAGCTTTGTGACATGTTTTTTTTTTGTTAGAGTCCAATGAACAATGTATGAGGAGTTAGAAAATGTACATTTTATATCATTAAAAATATGTATATAATTTTAAAAATAACTGAAATTAGCTTCTTCTTAGAATTTTTGTCTGGTATTTGGCACTGTTCTGAAACTGCTCGGGTAGCATCTGGGCATGAATGTTATCATGCATGGTGTTAAAGTATTATAATCCAAAAAAGCAATTTTTGCTATCTCCTGACTAGTAGGGGGCAGTGTTCCGAAACAATGCACATAACCTCAGAGCCTAATGTTGATGAAGCTTACCAAGTTTCATCACAATCCCTCAAAGTTTTGCTGAGATACAGCCCCAAGTTCAATTTTGTATGTTCTTCAATGAGTGCTTTATTGAAGCGCCATTTGAAAATGGTATGGTTGATCAAACTGCTATCTCGGCCGGAAACATGGAGTCTATCAAGACCATTCTCATGACAGTAGGCAAAAGGAGTAAATAGTTATTAGCATTTTTGCTCAATTGCATTATACTTTTTGTCCCGAAACTTTTTGTGTCCCTTCAGAGCATAGTGCCAAAATGCATACAAAGTTTTGTAATAATATGCCAAGTCTTTCATAAAATACAGCATTTTATGACTAAATTCAAAATGGCCGACATACAAAATTGCTGACATGGGATTTTTCATGTCATTATGTATCAGTATGCCCCACTGAATCTATTGAGACCAATCTGATGATTTTATGACAAAAAGTTTGAGTTACAAGCAAAAATGTGCTTATTTTATATCTCGTGACCACTAGGTGGTGCTGTTCCAAAATGCTGAAACTAGGCTCAGGGCCCAGTGCTGATGACACGTTTTGCAAGTTTTGTCATTATCCCTGAAAGCGTTACGGATATATAGCCTTACGTCCATTTTGCCGTGCTTGCCGTCAAATTCGTTGAAATGCCATTCGAAAACAGTTTATAAAATGTTTGTGAATAATTTTTTGTTCCAATTGTCTCTAGATGATGTAAGCCAGTGGTGTACAATCTTATCCGGAAAGGACCGGTGTGGGTGCAGGTTCTCATTCCAACCAAGCAGGAACCACACCTGAGTCTATTGAAAACCAAGATCAATTGTTTAAACAGGTGGAATAGGGTGTGGCTTCTGCTTGGTTGTAATGAAAACCTGCACCCACACCGGCCCTATCCGTTTAAGATTGGACACCCCTGATGTAAGCCAATTTTCATGCAAATCAGACAAAT